>OY882873.1:19865154-20137654 GCA_963693515.1 Pipistrellus nathusii | reverse complement strand
CTTTCAGTCCGCAGGCTGACGCTCTATCCACTGAGCCAAACCGATCCCGGCTATGCCCGCAATCAAGGTACATGCCCTTGACCGGAATCGAACCCGGGACCCTTCAGTCCCCAAACCGAAGCTCTATCCATTGAGCCAAACCGGTTTCAGCTCCAAAGGGGGCTTTAAGGTCAAAAGGAGTTTCGGGTGTGCCCAGGTCCTATTCACCTAGTCCTGGGTGAGTTTCTCTTTTTTTTTTTTTTTTTTTTGTTCAAGGACGAGATTTAGCATATCAAGACCTGGGTAAGTGAAGGCCCTATTTGTTCCTCATTCCAAGCACAGGATAAAGATAAGAGATGGTACTGGTTGGGAGGCCACGCGAGTCACCTCGGACTCAGCTGACATTCATTTAAAGGTCATCCATGTGCATTTCCAAAGGTCATCTACAGCCACCTAGGGTTCATGACTGCCATATCAGAAAGGGCAGATACAATACATTTAAAAATAGCCGAAACCGGTTTGGCTCAGTGGTAGAGCGTTGGTCTGCAGACTGAAAGGTCCCAGGTTGGATTCTGGTCAAGGGCATGTACATTGGTTGCAGGCACATCCCTAATAGGGGGTGTGCAAGAGGCGGCTGGTTGATGTTTCTCTCTCATTGACATTTCTAGCTCTCTATCTCTCTCCCTTCCTCTCTGTAAAAAATCAATAAAATATATTTAAAAAAAATAAAGATAAAAATATATTCATATTAGAGGCCTGATGCACGAAACTTGTGCAAGGGGCTTGTCTCTCACAGCCCAGCTTCATCCAGAAGGTCATCCAGAAGGACCTCTAGGAGGTCGTTTGGCTGTCCGGTCTAATTAGCATATTATACATTTATTATTATAGATTTTTACTGATTTCAGAAAGGAAGTGAAAGGAAGAGAGAGAGAAACACCAGTGATGAGAGAGAATCATTGATTGGTTGCCTCCTGTGGGCCTCACACTGGGGATCAGGCCCACTACCTTAGGCATGTGCCTGACCCGGAATGGAACTGTGACCTCCTGGCTCATAGGTTGATGCTCAACCACTGAGCCACGCCAGCCAGCCAATTCAACACATTCCTATCATCATAGAAAATTCTACTGGATAGCACCGATAGATGTCATTTGATGTTATGGGCCTGGATAAGATCACCTAGAAAATTAGAAAACTAGTGAGATGGGGGAGAAGAGATGGAAAGACTGAGCCCTTTATATAAATGTATGTAAGCACACAAATTAGTGGTGATAGTGGGATGGTGGGCCATTAAGGGCAGGTTTCCTTTTTAATTTTTTCCCCCTGAGCTAAATTTGCAAATGAATAAAGGGGCAAAAGATATAGCATGGAATGGCTGGTGAATGATAAGAAAGCTGGCATTTCTGGAGGAAGGCCATATTATTCTTGTAGAGTTAAACACCCACACACCACACAAATACCACACACACAACACACACATACCACACACACACACACACACACACACCACACCACACAAATACCACACAAATACCACACACACAACACACACATACCACACACACACACACACACCACACCACACAAATACCACACACACAACACACATATACCACACACACACACCACACACCACACAGACACACCACACACACCACACAGACACACCACACACACCACACACCACACCACACAAATACCACACACACAACACACACATACCACACACACACACATACACATACACCACACCACACACACCACACACCACACACACACACCACACACCACACACACACACACACACACACCACACCACACAAATACCACACACACAACACACACATACCACACACACACACATACACATACACCACACCACACACACCACACACCACACACACACACCACACACCACACACACACACACACACACCACACCACACAAATACCACACACACAACACACATATACCACACACACACACCACACACCACACAGACACACCACACACACCACACCACACACCACACAGACACACCACACACACCACACACACACACACACACACACACACACACACACGTACACACACACACACCCCACAACGCCAAACCTCTTCTTTGCTGAAACAAGTTGGGACTGAGCATGTGCTGCGAGGCTAATCAGTCACGTCTAATTGGAGAGTAGAATGAGAAGAAGAAAAAGAATTCTTCCCTGTCGCGTCACTTGTGCCCGGGAATAGACGTGGGAATTCAATGGAGAGAAATGGGTGTTACCTCACCACAGATCCTACCTGCTGCTTTCCATGATGAAAACGAAATGTGATGTTTATTTTTAACTTTTTGAAGGTTTTTTTTTTTTTTTTTTTTTTTAAAGAGACCTACAACATACTTCAGCAGGGTTGGGTTTCTATATGGGCTGGAGGCAAACTGAAAAAAAAAGTTGAGGTAGCTCATCAGCGACGCTTTGATGAAATGTATTCACACACAAACAATCGGCAGGCCAATCATGGCAGAGCATGTTTTTTTCAAGATGTCAGTTTGTTTTAATCGTAGGCAGTTACCCCCACACTGCCATTTCTTTTCTTCTTCTCCTTTTTTTTTTTTTTTGAGTTTTCAAAAAGCAATAACTTAAGCCACAGGAAAACAACCCACAAAAATGCTTTTGCCAATTAAAAAGAAACTCTTTCCATTTACATGGGTTTGAGCTGGAGTAACCTGAAAGAGTTTTTAAAGATTTCATTAGAATAAAAAAAAACAACAACTTTAAAAGTAGAATCTATTCGAACCTCCCGTTGTCATGCGAGGCTCCCACAGTTAAAGACCATGCCACCACGTCCATTATACTTACCTCCTCATTTTCAGGGCTTGTTAGCCTGGCGGCAAAAACCGGCTTCAGTTGAAATTTGGCAAGGGGACAAGGGCTGCATGCCAGAAGTAATTTACTGTCCCGTGTGGTTTGCAGAGTAAAAGGAGCTATAGATAATAGAGAAAAGAAATGAAAAGTCCCCGGTTCCAAATATTTTAATGTGTGTGATGTGTGTCACCTCAGACTCTTCAGCTTTTGTTGGAGTGGTGTGAGCTAGCAGGGAAGGTTTGAAAAGAAGCTTTGCATTCGCAGCAAACGGCGGGCCCTGATGCTCTCAGGCATCAAAGACCAATCAGTGTCTATCGCTTCTGCTCCTACTTTGAAGAGGACCAGAGCTCTCTGTGTGGGAGGAGCGGGCAGAGGAGGTAAGCAAGGGAGGGGGGTGGGATTGCAGGTGATCTAGCATTGCAGTTAGGTATGTCCCTTTACCAAAAAATAATAATAACAACAATAATAATAATCATCATCTATAAAAATTAAAGCGTAATATGCTACTTAGACCAGACATCCTTCCAGACGTCCTTCTGGACAATCTTCTGGATGAAGCCAGGGCTGTGAGGGAAGCCCAGGTTCTGGGTGCCAGAGGGAGGCCACTGCCAGCAGCTCAGGGATGGAAGGCCTACTCTTGTACGAATTTTGTGCATCGGGCCTCTAGTGATAATAATAACAGAAGATAAGCATTTCTTTGCCTGCTGTTTTTAACCATAGAGCTATCTGAGAACTTAGTCTTCAGATGTGACAATGAATAATTAAAGGTTCAAGCTATTTTGAAGTTTACACTTAACGTACTTTGAAGGCAAGAACAGAAGTTTTGACTTGATTTGCAAACATCTGCTATTGTTCATCTGTCTGACTCCCCAAGAGATTGTCTTAGGACCCTTAGACCCCTCATCCCTGTTTTCCAAACTGGGTTCAGTGGGGCCAGTGTTTCTCCAACGTGGGGTGAGCAGGATACATCTTTTTTTTTTTTTTTATTTTTATTTATTTATTTATTTATTTTTTTATTATTATTATTATTTTTTTAATCAGTCTTTATTGTTCATATTATTACAAAGGTTCCTCATTTCTTCCCCCCTCCACCAGGTTCCCACCCCACCCTCCGTCCCCCCCCACCCCCCATTGTCCTCATCCATAGGTGCAGTTTATGTTCAGTCTCTTCTTCCCTCAATTTCCCCAATAGTAAATCCCTTTTCAGATAGTAAATCAGTTACTTAGCATTTTCTCATATCAATAATACCTCCACATGCCCAATGATACACTTCACACAAAAGACATTTCCCACTAGGTCAACCAGCCTCATCCAGGCCCCACCCAAGGCACTCACAGATCAACACCCCAGTCCTAAACTAACTCAACACATCCAGATCTAAGCCTTCATCACTTGATTCAGCAGACCCTCAAGTTCCCACGAGAGTTTCCAGCCATGTCTGAGAAGCAGCCGTGGGGCAGGGGCAGGCAAGGAGCGAGCTGTTCTGGGCCTGGCTGCTCAGGGCCTGGCCTCTGTTGCTCTGGTTCATTCCACAACCAGCTGCTCCGGGTCTGGTCACTACCGCTCCCGACCTAGTTGCTCTGGACTTGGCTGCTGCTGCTCCGGGCCTGGCCGCTCCCAGCCTGGCAGCCGCTGCTCCGGGCCTGGCCGCACCCGACCCGCCTGCTCCCCCGGGCCTGGCCGCTCCCAGCCTGGCAGCCGCTGCTCCGGGCCTGGCCGCACCCGACCCGCCTGCTCCCCCGGGCCTGGCCGCTCCCAGCCTGGCAGCCGCTGCTCCGGGCCTGGCCGCACCAGCCCCGCCTGCTCCCCCGGGCCTGGCCGCTCCCAGCCTGGCAGCCGCTGCTCCGGGCCTGGCCGCACCCGACCCGCCTGCTCCCTCGGGCCTGGCCGCTCCCAGCCTGGCAGCCGCTGCTCCGGGCCTGGCTGCACCCGACCCGCCTGCTCCCTCGGGCCTGGCCGCTCCCAGCCTGGCAGCCGCTGCTCCGGGCCTGGCCGCACCCGACCCGACTGCTCCCCCGGGCCTGGCCGCTCCCAGCCTGGCAGCTGCTGCTCCGGGCCTGGCCGCACCTGACCCGGCTGCTCTGGGCCCGGCTGCCCCGGGCCCGGCCGCTCCGAGCCTGGCCACTCCCGACCTAGATGCTCTGGGCTTGGCTACTGCTGTTCTGGGTCTGGCTGCTCCCACCCCAGCTGCTCTGGGCCCGGCTTCTCCGGGCCCGGCCACTCCGGGTCTGGGTGTTCCTGGACTGGCCACCCTGGGCTTGGCCGCCTCTGCCTCATGCCTGGCTGCCACTGCCCCAGGTCTGGCTACTCCAGTGCTGGCTGTTGATGCTCTGGTTCTGGCTGCTGTTGTTCTGGGGCCTGGCCGTTGCTGCTCCGGGTCTGGCTGCCACTGCCTTGTGCCTGGCCACTCTAGGCCTGGCCATCGCTGTTCCAACATTCTGTCCTTTTTTTTTCTTTTTAAAACGCATTTATGTTGCAATGTTGGCTGGTGAGTTGAGTTCTGACTTAGTCTTTGATTTTTCAAGATCTTCTTTGTATTCTTTCTTAAGTAATTTTACTATTGTTTGCTCTCACTTGATTTCTTCACATTGAGAACTTCTTTGGTTTCTTCCTCCTTGTCCTGGGAGCTCAGCAGGTTGGCCTGTGGCACCCCTTTGTTCTCCGCGGGCTCCTGCGCTGCTTCAGCCTGTTGCCGGGACGGCGCCACCCAGGAAGCAGCCCCCGGCCTTGGCTCCATTGCCCGAGCTCAGTGGTCAAAGGCTCAGGGGCACTCACGCCCCCAGGGGCCCCGTGGCCCGCCTCCTTGCTGGTGCCCGGTTGGCTGGAGTCCAGCAGGGGCTTCCGCTCCCCTCCTTGTTCCCCCAGCCTAGAGCTTTTTTTTTTCTCCTTCCCGCTAGGGAAGTCCAGCATCAGAGTCAACAGACTGTCCTCTGCGCGCAGTTTGCGCGAGTCCCACAGACTGTCCTCTGCGCGCAGTTTGCGCGAGTCCCGGGGGCCCAGCCTTTCGCCGCTCTCCCCGGACTCCACCTCACAGCCCCGTCTCCCTCTGCCTTAGCCTGGGTCCCCAGGGATTGGCCCAGAACTGGGGTTCGGAGCAGTCCGGACTGAGGCTCAGCGCCGCCGGAGGCCTTGTTTCTTCCAGCTAGGGCAACCCAGCATCAGAGTCAACATTCAGTCCTCTGCGCGCACTGCGCGCGACTCCCGGGGCCCTGCCTTTCGCCGTTTTCCGCCTCACAGCCCTGTCTCCTCCCGCCGGAGCCTGGGTCCCCAGGGTCTGGCCCATAACTGGGGCTCAGTGCTGCCGGTTCGGGGGGGCTCAGCGCTGCCGGTTCGGGGGTTCAGCCCAGGGTGGAGGTTTTATTTCCTTCCTGCTAGGGAAGGAAAGGCGGCTCCCCGCCCTCTCCTCCTCTCCGGCTGCGACCTCTCCGTGCGCGCGTGCGGGCGGGCGCGCAGCATGTCTCCGTACCTTAGGCTTCAGCTCCTCTGATTTTCTTTCTGGTTTTCTCTTTCCTTCTTGTTGTAGAAATTTCAGTCAGTCGACTACCTGTAGCTCTGGGCAATGTCCACTCTACATTTTAGTTGTATTCCATTGAAATTGTTGTGTGCTGCCGCGGCTAGATGTCTACCCGAGCAGCCATCTTGGATCCTCTCTCTGCAGGATACATCTTTCTGGGATTAATCTTACGTGATGATTGGGAAAAAAAAAAAAAGAGTAATTTAGCCCTATCTGTTTGGCTCAGTGGATAGAGCATCAGCCTGCAGACTGAAGGGTCCCAGATTTGATTCCGGTCAAGAGCATGTACCTTGGTTGTGGGTACATCCCCAGTAGGGGGTGTGCACGAGGCAGCCGATTGATGTTTCTCTCTCATTGATGTTTCTAATTCTCTATCCCTCTCCCTTTTTCTCTGTAAAAAATCAATAAAATATATTAAAAAACAAACTAATTTATATAAATATGTTTTTTTAAAATTGATTTCAGAGAGAAGAAGAGAGACAGATATAAACATCAATGATGAGATGAGAGAGAAAAATCATCTATTGGCTGCCTCCTGCATACCCCTACTGAAGGGAGAGCCCAAAACCCTAGCATGTACCCTGTCTGGGAATCTGTGACCACCTGGTTCAGGTGTCAATGCTCAACCACTGAGCAACACCAGTCAGGCCAATAATTTAATTTAAAACCAATACATTGTGGGCCAGGATGCAAAATTCACATGAACTCTTTTGGAGAAGGAGGAGGCTTTGGCCATTTGTGTTTCAATATTTTGACCCTGCCACACATATAAAGCTCTTAAAAGGAATGGTATCCTCAACGAGAGAGTCTGGCCATTACTTTTTTCTTTTAAATTAAAGTATAACTTCCATGAAGTGCACAAATCTAAAGTTTGAACCTCAGTGGATGAATTTTTGCATATGTGTACAACTGTTATAGAATAGTAAGAAGGTAGGAAAATTCCAGAACAAGCAGAATAGGGAAACTAAGTTAAACAGCACTTTGCAGACCACTAGTAAATCCTATCTTCCCTAAAATAAGGACACTTAAAAGCAACAGAGGGTAAGTGGCTTAAATCACCCCCCTCAGGGAGACAGCAGAAAGTCAATTAGTGTAATTTGCCAACAGCATTCACGGACAGATGAAGTTAAGAGACTAAACCTCATTTTAGTTACATCTATTGAGAACCTCCCCTAAGACCTCCCCTAAACACCCAGCCTTAAAACCCCTCAAAATAGCCGAGACCGGTTTGGCTCAATGGATAGAGCGTCGGCCTGGGGACTGAAGGGTCCCGGGTTCGATTCCGGTCAAGGGCATGTACCTTGGTTGTGGACACATCCCCAGTAGGGGGTGTGCAAGAGGCAGCTGATCAATGACTCTCTCTCATTGATGTTTCTGACTCTCCATCTCTCTCCCTTCCTCTCTGTACAAAATCAATAAAATATATTAAAAAAAAAAACCCTCAAAATAAAGGTCCCAGTGCACCCTCTCACTCCAGGGGGTATGCCCTTGACATTCCCTTCCTCTCTTCTTCCCCCACAGACTTGCATCTCATAAGCTCCATGGGACTCCATAAGATTTGTAACCAGGGGAGCAATGGGCAGTGGCAGCTTGTCCCAACCTAACCCCCCTGAACTTGTCTCCAAGGCCCCCTTTTCGCTCACTTCTCAGTGAGTCAAAGCAGCCCAGCCTAAGTTTTCCTGTTGCTTCTTTTATTTATTTTTATTTTATATTTTATTGATTTTATACAGAGAGGAAGAGAGAGGGACAGAGTTAGAAACATCGATGAGAGAGAATCACCGATCAGCTGCCTCTTGCACACCCCCTACTGGGGATGTGCCCAAAACCAAGATACATGCCCTCGACCGGAATCGAACCCGGGACCCTTCAGTCAACACTCTATCCACTGAGCCAAACCGGTCTCGGCTCCTGTTGCTTCTTTAAAAATCTTCCTTGTTTCACAGCCCTAAGTATACTGAGTGGCCAGATTATTATGATCTCTCAATGCATAATAATCTGGCCTGCCTCTCTCTCTCTCTCTCTCTCTCTCTCTCTCTCTCTCTCTATATATATATATATATATATATATATATATATATGAATTCATGTATGAGTTGGGTCTGGCCAGGGGGAGGGGACATGGGCAGTTGGCTGGCCTGCCTGCTAGTCGGACTCCTGGCCAAGGAGGCAATTTGCATATTAGCCTTTTATTATATAGGATATACACTGATTGGCCAGATAATTATGCGTTTAGAGATCATAAAAATCTGGCCACTCAGTTTGTTTCATTTAATACATTCTTGCTTGTTTTCCTACACTTTGTTTCTTGATTGTAATCTTTCCTTCAAGGAGACAAGAACAGACAAAACCAGTGAAATAAAATGTGAAAGGAAAAACAGAAAAGCACAGAGGTGGGGGCATGGTTAATGCTAACCCTATTCCTCTTTCATAAATCACAGAGGATCAAGGTGTGTATGTGAATGTTGAAATAAACAGGTCTAGCAAGAACTCCTGCTTTGGTTCTGTATCATCTTAAAAAAGAACTGAGCTGTGTAGTTATTTTGAGTTTAGTAATTACAACAACAATGTTGCTTCCCAGCTGGGTTGTCTGATGTTTTTCTTAGAAATGCTAAGTTGCTTTGTGGTTTAGGAGTGTCTATTTTTTTTTTTTTCAGTGTCTATATCTTATTGATTTTATTCAATAACTCACAAACTTTTCAATACCAAGATCTCTTCTAAAAAAAGTTTCTGATATCCACCCATCACCATAAGTTTTTAAAGACCTTGTCCTACACAGCCAGGATCATTATTTAAGTAATAAAAATCTCTCCCCATAAAAAAATGAACCAGCCAATTATTGGCACGGGAACAACCAGTGATATCACACTAATTGACTAAATCTAGCTGAAAAAGACATAGTGCTTTGGATAGCCTGATCAGCTTTAGCACCCCCTAGGATTTTTCATTACTAATTTGTTTTGTTTTGTTTTACACATATTTTTATTGATTTCAGAGAGGGAGAGATAGAAACATCAGTGATGAGAGAGAATCATTGATCTGCTGCCTCCTGCATGCCCCCTACTGGGGATCAAGCCTGCAACCAGGGCATGTGTCCTTGACCGGAATCAAACCCAGGACTCTCAAGTCTGAAGGCCAATGCTCTATCCACTGAGCCAAACCAGCTAGGGCTCATTACTAACTTCTTTTTTTTTTATTTAAAAAAAATATATATTTTGATTTTCCACAGAGAGGAAGGAAGAGGGATAGAGAGCTAGAAATGTCGATGAGAGAGCCTCTTGCACAACACCTACAGGGGATGTGCCCGCAACCAATGTACATGCCCTTGACCGGAATCGAACCTGGGACCCTTCAGTCCACAGAGGTTCTACCGCTGAGCCAAACCGGTTTCGGCACATTACTAACTTCTTGAAATGTTTCTACGAAACAGTTCACTCATATTATTATTTATTAATTATTGTATTATTTTTGTCTCACCCTGTACAATACGCTTTATCCTTTGTTTCTTTTCTGTTATTGTTCTTGGTGTTGGAAAGCAAGGACAATGGGCTGAGAGCAGAATAAAAGGAGACAATATTCAGTGGAAAATGCATTTCACGCCTCTTTCAGGTAGCTCTTACAGACCGGGAGGCGCTTTTTCTAAACCCCGCCCCACGCCAGCCCCACCCTCCTCTCCTCTCCCCTCCAGTCCCCTGGGACCGGCGCGCGGAGGGGCCCTCGCTGCAATACCACAGTCAGCCACAGGGAGGAGACAGCGGCCGCAAGTGCCAGAGGGCCTCTCCGGCCGGCGGTGGCCGCGGCGGCGGCGGCGGCGGAAACGGAAAAGGCGGGACCTAGAGCGCACGTTGCGTCAGCGCGTGCCAGCGTCGAGGCTGGGTCTCCGGAACCGGCGGGTCTTTCCAGCGCGTGTGGGAAGCGGAGACGGGCTCGTTCGGGCTCTAGCTCGGACCTCATGGCGGAGATCATTCAGGAGCGCATAGAGGACCGGCTCCCGGAGTTGGAGCAGCTGGAGCGCGTGGGCCTGTTCAGTCACGCGGAGATAAAGTGAGCGGGGGACGGGGAGGAGGAGCCGGGCGGGCGGGCGGGGGGCGGATGCGGCGCGAGCGTGTTTGGGTGGCGGGCGGGGGCGGGGGCGGGAGTTCCTGATCGGTGTTTGTTTTTCCTAACGCGGCGGAAGCCCATCCCTAGATGTTGAGGATGCCTGGAATTAGCTACTCCTTATTTATTGCCAGGGGACCTGTCCCACAAAACATACCGACAGCTCTGTATGGGGCTAGGCCTTGGGGCTTTAAGGGTGATAAAGACCAGGCTCTGCCCACCGGGCGCTCACGGCCCTGTGGGTGGAGGGGACAGACGGTTGGTGACAGAGGGGTGCTCTGTCTGTCTGTCTGGCTGGCTGGCTGTCTGTCGAGGGTGGTGGATGCTCTAGAGATGCGAAGACGGGACCGAGGGGACCCCGGAGGAGTTAAGTCTTTCCAACTAGACTTGAAGATGGGGGCCCACTGAGTTCAATAACCTGTTCTCTAAACAATGTCTGGCCTAAAATTGGCATTCAGTAATGGGTTAACATTAAGTGTCAGTTTTAAGTGCTATTCTGCGACTGTTTCTTCATTTTACAACGACCGTGAATGTCCTGATGTAAACATTGTTAATGAAATGTAACATATTAAGTGTGGAGTCTTAAGAAGGGCTCAGCGAATGTTGTTGTTAACTGGAGACAATTATTGGTCTTGCATATCTTGCATTACATTCTCCCAAAATGCACGTTTCCTTTGTTTATTTCTTAGCTAAATACAGAAAGTCTTCTCCCATAAAGTCCTTGTAGAAATAATAAACCTTCCTATGTAGAGACAATCTAGGTTTTGGGTGTGTGTGTGGGGATGTGTGTATGTGTTTTTTGTTTTGTTTTATTTTTTAATGTGCAAGTTGGGAACTCGGAAGGAATTGAGGAAAGATAGTTGATTATTATTAAAACTTAAGTGATCTGAATTTGGAGGAAAAGGAATCTTTATTAATGCCACATATAAATAATGCAAAGTATTTAAGATTTTTTTTTTCCTCGCCAGTGGTTCTGGCAATTAAGATGATTTTCATGAAAGTTTAAAAATATGTCGTGAGGTCCTTAAGAAACAGAAGTAATCATGTAAGAGCATACTTGCTTATGAAGGATAATTATATGGGAATTTTAAATATATAAAAAAATTGAGACTTAATTAAACCCATAATGATTTAAGCTTTGCCTTTTTATATATATATTTTATTGATTTTTTCAGAGAGGAGGTAAGAGGGATAGAGAGCTAGAAACATCGATAAGAGAGAAACATCGACCAGCTGCCTCTTGCACACCCCCTACCGGGGCTGTGCCCGAAACCAATGTACATGCCCTTGACCGGAATCGAACCCGGGACCCTTCAGTCCGCAGACCGATGCTCCACCGCTGAGCCAAACCGGTTTCGGCAAGCTTTGCCTTTTTAAAAAATATATTTTTTACTGATTGCAGAGAGAGAAAGGGAGAGGGAGAGAGAGATTGAAACATCAGTAATGAGAGAGAATCATTGATTTGATTCCTCCTGCATGCACCCCACCGGGGATTGACCCTGCAACCGGGCATGTGCTTGTGACTGGAATCGGACCTGGGACCCTTCAGTCCACAGGCTGATGCTCTATCCATTGAGCCAAACCGGCTAGGGCTAAGCTTTGCTCTTTTCAAGTGTTACATTTTAAATGGCTTTCTCCTCAGGGCTATCATTAAGAAGGCTTCAGATCTAGAATACAAAATACAGCGAAGAGCACTTTGTAAGGAAGACTTTATCAATTATGTTCAAGTAAGTGAATAATTTCATTACTTTTAATCTCTTCACACATTCTAAATTAATTGAATCGTCAGCTTGATGTCAATTTTCTTTTCTTTTTTAAAAAAAATATATATTTTATTGATTTCCTTACAGAGAGGAAGGAAGAGAGATAGAGAGCTAGAAACATTGATGAGAGAGAAACATCGACCAGCTGCCTCCTGCACACCCCCCACCGGGGATGTGCCTACAACCAATATACATGCCCTTGACCCGAACTGAACCTGGGACCTTTCAGTCTGCAGAACAACGCTCTACCGCTGAGCCAAACCGGTTTCGGCTAAAAAAGATAATTTAAAAAAAGTCTTTATTGTTGAGGGTATCACAGATGTTCCCCGCCCCCATTACTCCCTTCCACCTGCTCCCACCCCACCCCTAATCTTCACCACCCTATTGTCTGTATCCATAGATAATGCATCCTATATAATAAAATCCTAATATGTGAATTTACTGAATGGCAGAACGACTTGTTGCGCTGACATGCAATGATCACCAGGGGGCAGACACTCAATGCAGGAGCTGCCCTGGTGGTCATTGTGCTCCCACGGGGGGAGAGGGGAGCGTTGCTGAGCCAGAAGCTGGGCTAATGGCTGGTGAGCACAGCTGTGGTGGTGGGAGCCTTCTGCCTCTGCTGCAGATGGGCGGTAAGGAGTGAGGGGTCCTGGACTGTGAGAGGATGCAGGCTGGGCTGAGGGATCCCTCACCCCCCCCCCCCCCCCCGCTCTCTGCCCCCCCAGTGCATGAATGCCATGCACCGGTCTCTAGTATCTCTTTATAAAGATATAGTGACCAAATGACCAGTCGACTGCTCACTGTGATGCGCACTGACCTCCAGGGGACAGATGCTCAATGCACAGGATCGGGCTCCCTCCTGTTTGGATCTGGCCTGTGGGAGTTGGGCCTGTGGGGATTGGGCTGAAACCGGCTTTCCTGCAGCCCTCGAGGGGTCCCGGATTGTGAGAGGGTGCAGGCCAGGCTGAGGGACTCCCCTGGTGTAAGAATCCGTGCACCACTCTAGTATGCATATAAGATCTTTGGTTAATTTCTGACAGACTAACTTGTGGGGAAAAAAAGGAGAGTGAGTTTGATGATTGTAGCTGGTTGGAAAGTTGGAAAGTTTACGTCTGTAAGTCTGTCAGTTTAGAAAGAGGTTGCCATAAGATTTTTCAGTCCTGTAAATGAATAGAAGATTTGAGTGAGGATAAAATATACATGCTAGCCCGGCTGGAGTGGCTCAGTGGTTGAGTGTCAACCTATAAACCAGGAGGTCATGGTTGGATTCCCAGTCAGGGCACATGCCCGTGTTGTGGGCTTGTTTCCCAGTAGGTGGTGTGCAGGAATGATTCTCTTTCATTGTTGATGTTTCTATGTCTCCCTCTCCTTTCCTCTCTGAAATCAATAAAAATATATTTAAAAATATATATACATGCAAGACTAATTTTCAGATGGGGGAGAATAGCTAATATGTTGGATGACAAAATCAGGATTCAGAAAGAACCCAATAATAAGATGAAATGTTATAAGACTAAAGGTTCTGAGCTTGAATTAAACAAAACTAATGGGCCCTTGTCAGTGTGGCTCAGTTGGTTGAATATCATCCTGTGCACCAAGGGGTTGCAGGGTGGATTCCTGGTCAGGGCAGATGCCCAGGTAGTGGGCTTGATCCCCAGTAGAGATTGTGGAGGAGGCAGCTGATGGATGTGTCTCACTTATCAATGCTTTTCTCTCTCTGCCTTTCTCCCTCCCTCTTTTTCTAAAATCCAAAACATTTAAAAAGCACAACAAAATCCTAACAATATATACAACCTGGCTAAGAGTGCTGTATTTTAAAGAGGTCCTAGGGCTCATAGTAAGTTGCTAACTTAAAATGAGCCAGGAGCATGTTATGTAAAAAAATAAAATTTAATGGATTTTTGTTAATGAAAGTAAGGTGCTGGGTAAGTTGAACAGAAGACATTGCAAATAGTAGGCACTCAGAAGATGTTGATTTGAAAAAAGTGTGGAGCAGTGTGTTAGATTCAAGACTACATTTTAAGATGGTTAGAAGGCAGCCAGGATGGAAACCTCATTCTAGGAGGATTTATTGAAGGAAATAGAGGTGTTTAACTCTCAGGAGTCTTAAGAAGTGGCAAATTCCTTCACTCTTCAAATATTTAAGAATTGTGTGTTGATTAGATTGATTTGTTTAGTTTTAAAAGAGTATGACTGAAATAAGTGGATTAAAACATATATAAACACACTCTCTTACACATATTCCCACATCCCCCACTTGCACACAACCATATAAACTTGCTATGAGGTATAAGTGACATTTATTTTTAGTATTTAATCCTCACTTGAGGGTATTTTTTCCCATTGATTGCTAGGAGAGAGTAGAAGGGAGGGGAGGAAAAGAGAAACATCCATGTGAGAGAGACATATCAATTGGTTGTCTCCCACATGCTTTCTGCAACCGAGGTACATGCACTTGACTGGAATCGAACCTGAGATCCTTTAGTTTAAGGGCCTGTATCCACCTGAGTCAAATCAGCTAGGGCATATGTAGTATTTTGGAATTTGGTAGAAGTAAAGTGAATTTTCAGTGAATGCTAGGCATTTACTGTAGATTATGCTTTTTGATAGCAAATTACCTTTTACTTTATATTCCTGATTTTTATTTACTTTATGATTTTAGCTAAATGTATTTCCTATAAATGTAAAGTATTATAATTTTTCTTATTTTTGTCTTTTTTTTGGTATGTTTTTTCCCCACAGTATGAAATTAATTTTCTGGAGCTGATCCAGAGAAGAAGAGCTGTAAGTAGATGATTTTCTGGAAGTTTGAAAAAATACAGAATGAAATAGGGTGGCTCTATAGCTAGAACTTGGGTTTGGGAAGCCGTTGGCATTGATAAGTTGCATGATGATGTACTCATAAAGGATGTTTGTAACTATTTGCTTTCTCTGTCAGTATTGTTGAATGACCAAGTAGGAATGCTGCTTTGGATAAATGTAATTAAACTGAGGCTTTTTTGTTTCTTTGTTCTTTTTAGCGCATCGGGTATTCATTTAAGAAGGATGAGATTGAGAATTCTATTGTACACCGGGTACAAGGCATATTCCGACGAGCTTCATCAAAGTGGAAAGTAAGTGATCAGAGCTTCCTTAACTGTAAGAGATGTGAAGATATGTATTATACATGTTATGGTGTCGATATTCAAATGTACTGTCTATTTCTATTCTCATCTTGGGGTGTCTTAGTACTTATTCTAATGATGGTATCATTACTTGAAACCACTCATTAAGAAAATAGACCTCTCTCTACAATTTGGCTAGTAAGTGGATAGAGTGTCGGCCTGTGGACTTATGGGCTCAGGTTCGATTCCGGTCAAGGGCATGTACCTTGGTTGTGGGCACATAACCCAGTAGGGGGTGTGCAGGAGGCAGCTAATTGATGATTCTCTCTCTCATCAATGTTTCTAACTCTCTATCCCTCTCCCTTCCTCTCTGAAAAAATCAATAAAACATATGAAAAAAAAAAAGATGTATAAAAAAAGAAAATTGATCTCATTACTTTATAGTTATTCTGTGAGGATGGTGCTTAAAGCAGTGGATCTGATACATAATTAAGGATCAGAAAGTTGTCTGGGATTTGTTTTGATATATCTAAGGAAAGACTTGGATGTGGGAAGATAAATGTTTAGAGTAGGGGCAGTATCTCAGTAACATGATTTTCTTCAAGTTCAGATCTGGGACTGGTACACATTATATGGACTAGAGGTCCGATGCATGGAGTTTGTGCAAGGGGTTTGGCCCTTGAAGCCCTGGCTTTGTCCAGAAGGTCATTTGGCTGTCTGGTCTAATTAGCATATTATGCTTTTATTATTACAGATTATATGGGAAGTACTTTGGATTCCTAGGAATGACAAACTTTGGGTTGCTATTTTTATTTTTGGTTAGTCCAAACCTAAGTCTATTTTTCCCATTGATTTTTATATTATTATTATTATTTTTTTTTTTAAAGTATATTTTTATTGATTTTTTACAGAGGGGAAGGGAGAGAGATAGAGAGCTAGAAACATTGATGAGAGAGAAACATCGACCAGCTGCCTCTTGCACACACCCTACCAGGGATATGCCCGCAACCAAGTACATGTCCTTGACCGGAATCGAACCTGGGACCTTTCAGTCCGCAGACGGATGCTCTAGCACTGAGCCAAACCGGTTTCGGCATATTATTATTATTTTTTAATATTATATATTTTTATTGATTTCAGAGATGGAACGGAGAGGGAGAGAGAGAAACATCAATGATGAGAGAATCATTGATTGGTTGCCTCCTGTATGCCCCCCACTGGGGATCAGGCCTACAATTTAGTGCACTTGCCTAGAATTGAACCTGGGGACCTAGAGTCCCCATTCCAACGCTCTGTCTGTTGAACTAAACTAGTCGGGGCTCCATTGATTATTAGAGTGTGGAAGAAAGTGGGAGAGACAGAGAGAGAAACATCTATGCGAGAGAAACACATAGGTTGGTTGCCCCCCACACACACGCCCTGACCGGCTGCACTACACCCCAGGCTTGGGATTGAGCCGGCAACTGAGGTATGTGCTCTTGACTGGAATTGAACCTGAGACCCTTTAGTCCTTGGGCTGATGCTCTATCAAGGGAGCCAAACCATCTTGGACTGGGTTGCTATTCTTGATTGAGAATATTAAAAACTGTATTGATGCCGAAACCGGTTTGGCTCAGTGGTAGAGCGTCGGTCTGCAGACTGAAAGGTCCCAGGTTCGATTCCGGTCAGGGGCATGTACATTGGTTGCAGGCACATCCCCAGTAGGGGGTGTGCAAGAGGCAGCTGGTCCGTCTTTCTCTCTCATCAACGTTTCTAGCTCTCTATCTCTCTCCCTTCCTCTCTGTAAAAAAAAAATCAATAAAAATATATTAAAAACAAACAAAAAAAATTGTATTGAGCAAATTGGATAGACAACAGATTTTGTCTTGGAGCATGGTAGGTGGGAATAGGGAACAGATTGAGTTATTGTGGGTAAGAGATCTAAGGCCTATATAAACTAACAGGTATCATAACTGATTAGATTTTCTGAAATCTGCCTTTGTTTCAAAGTTGTTTTAAATATAAAGTTCAAATTCAGGCAGCTTACTCCCTTGCTTTTCTTGCAGGATGATGTTCAACTTTGGCTATCCTATGTAGTCTTCTGTAAGAAATGGGTGAGTATCTGGACAGCTGTGTCTCGTTCCCTCTTTCCTTTTTTTAGTTAGTTGGCCTTTTAAGCCCCATACTTGACTACCTAATTCCATGTTTTCTCCAAAAGAACCCAAGAAGGCTGAACTTTAGTGTAACAACATTGGCATATCTGAATGATTTAGTGGCTTTCAATTCAGTTGAAAAGAAAATGATCTTTATGTGTATTTGTTCATTAAAGTTGAAAAATTTTTTATTTTATTTTATTCATTTGTTTTTGAGAGAAGGAGGGAGGGAAGGAGAGAGAGAGAAAGAAAGAGAATCTTGTATGTGCCCTGTCTGGAGATTGAACCCACAATCCGAATGCATTGTGACAATTCTCCAACCAAATGAGCTACTCAGCCAGGGTTTGAATTTTATTTTATTTCATATTTATGATATTTATGTAGTGTTGTTGACTAGTAAGTAGAAGGAAACTGTGAGTGTCTGTGTATGCTTAATGCCCCTAATGGTAGCCCCATTGGATTTTATAGATGGTAAGAGTACAGGTAGATCACTTAAGAGATTAGTAGCAGTGATTTTGCTGTGTAGAAAATATAATCTTTCTTCCTCTTTTCAGGCTACTAAAGCTCAACTTAGCAAGGTATTCTCTGCCATGTTGGCCATTCATTCAAACAAGCCAGGTATGGTGAAATCCTTGTCAATTATTTTTCTGCCTTTTATGTAAATGCATACTATTTTCCTGATAAACCTAAAAGAACTTACTATGAGAATGTGAGCTTAGGTACTCAGCCTCAGCCGACTTGGTTCCTGAATAACTGCTTCTTCGTTCATCTCTGCCTGCTGTGCACTGGTTACTGTTGCCAGGCATTATATCTGTAAAAGAAACTCTTTGGTCCTTTGAGGGACATTCTATTTTTTTTTTTAATATATATTTTATTGATTTTTTACAGAGAGGAAGAGAGAAGGATAGAGAGGTAGAAACATCGATGAGAGAGAACTATCCATCAGCCGCCTCTTGCACACCCCCCACTGGGGATATGCCCACAATCAAGGCACATGCCCCTGACCAGAATCGAACCTGGGACCTTCCAGTCTGCAGGCTGACGCTCTATCCACTGAGCCAAACCATTTTCGGCGGTACATTCTATTTGAAGGCAGTCATATTTAAGGGATTTCAGAAACTTGCAGGGGAAAAATTAATACAGAATATAAGAGTGACTGGCACAGAGTAGGTGGTCATGTTTTGGAAGAGAAACACTACTCTGTGATACTGTGTGATGGTACATTATTTTACAGTGGAGGTGTTCCTGTACTGTCCTCAAGTATTAGCTCAACCGGACATTTTACAACACACAAGGCTCAAATAGGTTATGTCTGGCACTAGTTTGTTCAGAAGAATATAGCAGGACAGCATAGGTGTCTGAGGTAGCGTGCTGTTAGCACCTCAGAGGCTAGTAACAGTTCAGGTGCGAGGGGATGAGTGGGCGGAGGAGCCACTCTGGCTTAGGGGACCCATGGATGGGCATAGCTTCCAGGGACCTTAGCCTCGTCCAGATGTGGTACCAACCATAAGTCACTTTTACCAAAGGTAATCTTACCTTTATTAAGTTTCTAGGGAAATGGTTAGAATGCAAACAAATTTAATTTCCCATCTAGAGGTATGATAAAAATTTAATTTAAAGATTATGAGCCATTTAAAAAATTATGAACTATTTTTATTAGCGAAAAGAGCAAAATAATTTTATTTCATTGATTCTAAGATGCACACTTTCCCCCCATCATTTTATCACTTTTAAAATTTGTACCGTATGTGAATTAAAATGATGTTGAGCCGAAACCGCTTTGGCTCAGTGGATAGAGCTTTGGTCTGCGGACTGAAAGGTCCCAGGTTCGATTCCAGTCAAGGGTATGTACGTTGGTTGCGGGCACATCCTCAGTAGGGGTTGTGCAAGAGGCAGCTGGTTGATGTTTCTCTCCCATTGATGTTTCTAACTTTCTATCCCTCTCCCGTCCTCTCTGTAAAACAATAAAAAAGCCGAAACCGGTTTGACTCAGTGGTAGAGCGTTGGTCTGCGGACTGAAAGGTCCCAGGTTTGATTCCAGTCAGGGGCATGTACGTTGCTTGAGGGCACATCCCCAGTAAGGGGTGTACAAGAGGCAGCTGGTCGATGTTTCTCTCTCATTGACGTTTCTAGCTCTCTATCTCTCCCTTCCTCTCTGTAAAGAAATCAATAAAATATATTTTAAAAAAATAATCAATAAAAAAATATGTTAAAAAATAATATAAATGATGTTGACTTTATATCTGATGCAATACTAATAGAACCATAATAACTACTTTTAGATATTAATATTTACCTGTTTTCTTTAGGGTATTTGTAATTTTAGATAAAGCAACAATACTTTAAGGATAACTATTACTCCCTTCTTTTCCTTCCTCTTTTGGTAGGATTAAAAAATTTTCTTTCAGTATTATAATTGGAGCATTTATTTTTTAAATATTTTATTTATTTATTTATTTATTTTTTAAAATATATTTTATTGATTTTGTACAGAGAGGAAGGGAGAGAGATAGAAGTTAGAAACATCGATGAGAGTCATCGATCAGCTGCCTCTTGCACACCCCCTACTGGGGATATGCCCGCAACCAAGGTACATGCCCTTGACCGGAATCGAACCTGGGACCCTTCAGTCCCCAAGCGGACGCTCTATCCATTGAGCCAAACCGGTTTTGGCTGGAGCATTCATTTTATGCATGTGCCTGAGTTAATTACTTTATTAAAATGAAGTCTGATGTTTTCATTTATAGCTTTGTGGATTATGGCCGCCAAATGGGAAATGGAAGATCGCTTGTCTTCAGAAAGTGCAAGACAACTCTTTCTTAGAGCTCTGCGCTTTCATCCCCAGTCCGCAAAACTTTACCAAGAAGTGAGTGTGGGTGTGCATTACTGAGAGAGTGATGTCTCACTTTGGTCCTCTGGAGGCACACATTCTTTAAGTTAAAGAAAACTTCAAATTATGGAGGCTAGGGGTTAGTAGGGAGTTGCTGGAGAAAGGGGGATGACAGGGTACATTTTGGCCAGTAGTAGGTGTTGACCCTGTGCATCTTCTAGGTTCTTAGTGAGATATTAAAGCTCCTACCTGCACATTATGGTTGAGAGGGGTAGGGAACTGGACCTTACTTTTTTCAGTTGGGGGCAAGGGTTTAGCCATGTTTATTTATACCTTTGCGCTTTTTTTTTTTTTTTTCTACCCCTTCCTTCCTCCTCCCTTCCTCCTCCCTTCCTCCCATTCACTTCTCTTTCCCTCTCAACCTCCTTTCTTTCCTTTTCCACTTTATCTCCTTTTGACTTCTCTTCCCCTTTTTTCTCTATTTTCTTTTCACTCTCTTTGTCTCTTTTTCTTGAGATAGGTACTTTCTTCCCCTCTTGGTAGACTTATTTCCTTTTGGAGGGGTACACTGGAACAATGACGGCCATCTTTTTGATGAAAGAAAACCAAGCAAATGTTGGAAATGGTATACTATTGGAAACTTTGCACCCTTTTCTGAGATATTTGTCAGGATAGGGAGAAATTGCTAGTTAGTCTTCAAATGAAAATTAAACCTCTATGCTGAGGGGAAAAAGATAATGGGTTTTCATGCTAATTGGTATTGTAGCTATCACAACCTTATTTTTGTCTTGTAGTAATTTAATGATATTTTATATTGTACTCTTTTAAAAAAATATATATTTTATTGATTTTTTACAGAGAAGAAGGGAGAGAGATAGAGAGCTAGAAACATCGATGAGAGACATCGACCAGCTGCCTCCTGCACACTCCCTATCAGGATGTGCCCGCAATCAAGGTACATGCCCTTGACTGGAATCGAACCTGGGACCTTTCATTCCGCAGACCAACGCTCTATCCACTGAGCCAAACCAGTTTCGGCTATATTGTACTCTTTAAAAATATATATATATATATATTTTATTGATTTTTTTACAGAGAGGAAGGGAGAGGGACAGAGAGTTAGAAACATCGATGAGAGAGAATCATCAATCAGCTGCCTCTTGCACACCCCCTACTGGGGATGTGCCCACAACCAAGGTACATGCCCTTGCCCGGAATCGAACCCAGGATCTTTCAGTCCACAGGTCGACGCTCTACCACTGAGCCAAACCGGTCCCGGCTAGATTAATTATTTTTAGATGAAAGTAGCTCTTTTAAAACAAAGTTGAAAAAGAAGAATGGCACTATTATACATTTTTGTTAATCCCTTGGATATCTGACTTAATAGAGGACAGCTGGATTCTCAGATCTCCTTTTGCATTCAGTCTAGGGGACAGGGCCCATTATATAGTCTCTGAAAAACTTTAAACTCTTACAATAAGAGTAAAAGCAAGGAACATGTTAGTATTATTATTAAAGTAATTTTCATCTTGCAGATCACCTAAAGGGTATTTAGAACCCCTATATTAGGATTGTAGTATGCCATTAGTAAATCATGTTAATCATGCATTAGTTTCTCTTTATATACCTGATATTATATATTTGCCATTGATTTTTACTTCAAAATAATTACAGATTCTCAGGTAATACAGTGAGGTCCTGTGTACTATATACTCAGTTTTCCTTGTTGGTTACATTTTTATAATATCAAAGTAGTATAATATCAAAGCCAGGAAATTATTATTGATATAATGTGCATATAGTTCTTTTTCTCCTCATATGTGTAGATTTGTGCAGCCATTGAAATCAAGATACAGAACTGTTCCACTATCACAGAATCTCCCTCCTTGTCAGTGCCAGCTAGTTTCATAGCAGATATACCACACCCTAGACTTTCCCAGATTATGGGTAAAAAAAAAGGGCATCTTAACATATTTCTAATTTGAAAAAGTTATCTCCAAAGCTTTTCAGTTCATCATTTCCCTTCTGCAGTACTTTAGGATGGAGCTGATGCATGCTGAGAAATTGAGGAAGGAAAAGCAAGAATTTGAACAAGCCAAAATGGATGTGGTAAGAACTTAATGTATTATAACTTGTTAAAAATGCATAGTGTTTTGAGCTGCCTAGGGGTAAGAGAAAAGTCTTTGGAATTTTTTTTCTTTCCAATTTAATGTCATATTTGGAAACTTTAAGATGAGTCTAGAGTTGACCTAGTAAAATGGGCTTAGTAATAAAAATGGAATTTTGTGCTATAAAAATAGACATTTGGACTAATTGGAGTGATCCTCAAAATTATTACCGATGGAATGGCCAAATACTACTTTTTAATATTTTATGATTTCATGAAGTGACACATTAATGGAGCTTGAGAAAGGTTATGAAAGGTGTGGTTTCCAGCCTCTTAAAAAAAAAATATATATATATATATATATATATATATATATATATATATATATACACACACATATATATATGTGTGTGTGTATATATATGTATATATATTATTGATTTTTTTACAGAGAGGAAGGGAGATAGAGAGTTAGAAACATTGATGAGAGAGAAACATTGATCAGCTGCCTCCTGCACACTCCCCACTGGGGATGTGCCCGCAACCAAGGTACATGCCCTTGACTAAAATCGAACCTGGGACCTTTCAGTCCGTAGGTCGATGCTCTATCTACTGAGCCAAACCAGTTTTGGCTTCAGCCTCCTTTTTTATATAATTTTTAATGTAACAGGATAATTTTAAAGAAAAGTTTCAGAATGCTAGAACTGCAAAAGGAATTTTGCTATCATCTGTTGTGGTTTTGAGCTCCGAGATTTAAAAAAAAATTAATTGATTTTTAGAGAGAGGAAGGGAGAAAGCGAGAGAAACATTGATTTGTTGTTCCACTTATTTATTCATTGGTTGATTCTTTTTTTTAAATTTTATTTTTTTAATTAAATTATAATATTATCTGTGTACATATTTTAACATTGTCCCCTCCCCACCATCCCATACATACCCTCCCTTCCTAGAGTTTTGTGTCCATTAGTTGTACTTATATGCATGTATACAAGTCCTTCGGTTGATCTCTTATCTCCCCCAGATCTCCCCATTGGTTAATTCTTGTATGTACCCTGACCAGGGATCGAACCTTGGTGTATTAGGATGATGCTCTAACCAACTGAGCTACTTGGCCAGTGTTCTGAAATTTTTCATAGAGTTGTACATAGAAGGGCCAATAGGGCATGTAAAACTTGACCTGTTCTGGTCTAAATGTGGGGGAGACCTTAAGCCAAGTGATCCCGCACCACTCAGAAGCCTGAGAGAACATAGGTCGAAGATCATCGATCTTATTCAACTACACGTTTTATAAATAAGGGAACTGGCAGAGAGAGATGTGATTTGCCAGAGGTAATATGGCACAGATAGTCTAGGACAGTTTGTTTTTATCCTAGTTCTTTTCTTACTTGAACTACCTGCTAAGTTATGTTCAACGTCATACCCTTTAGGAAAATCTTGATTATCCTGAAGAAATCCTTACGGGTGAGTTGGCACGGATCATCTACAAAAATTCCATCAACATAATTAAAGGTAGGTATCTTTTGAAAATCTATTTATGATGGGAAAGTGAAACCGTCTACTTACAATGAGGAAGACCTTTAGCTAATTTTGAAAATTTCTGTTAAAAATTCTATTAGAATATGTATAAAACTCTGATTGTAGGAATATTGTCCTGTTTCTCTCAGAAAACTTATCGCCCCTTAGGATATACTTGAACATTTCAGTAAGTTTTTATTTAATGCTTAATTCATGTGGGGAGTTGAAATAGATGATTTAATACATTTCTTTATGCCCTTAAAAAGTTTAGAATAAAGCTACAAGTACTTTAAATACTACAAAATATTAATAATGGCTTTGCTTGTATAATGAAACTATGTTTTTTTTTTTTTTTTTTTTTTTTTTTTTTTTCTGTTTGGTCTTATTTCTCAATTTAAAACTAACTTCAGTACATCAGGAAGGTGGTACTTTTAGAGTAAAGTGATACTTTAGAGTCTTACTCCCCTCTCCCACTTTTTAAATTTTAGGTGCAGAATTTCATGTGTCACTGCTTTCAATTGCACAACTATTCGATTTTGCTAAAAATCTGCAAAAAGAAATTTATGATGAGTAAGTAAAATAGTGGAAAGGTGGATATGACTGTTCTTATTTTGTGGTAAGGGTTTGAGGTTGGATATTTAGAAAGTGGGGAAGAAGATATCACATTAAATCCTTGGAGAGAAACTACATTTTAGGCCAAGACCGGTTTGGCTCAATGGATAGAGCGTCGGCTTGGGGACTGAAGGATCCCGGGTTCGATTCCGGTCAAGGGCATGTACCTTCGTTGCGGGCATATCCCCAGTAGGGGGTGTGCAAGAGGCAGCTGATCGATGACTCTCTCTCATCGATGTTTCTAACTCTCTATCTCTCTCCCTTCTTCTCTGTACAAAATCAATAAAATATATTAAAAAAAAAAAAAAAAAGAAACTACATTTTAGGACCATTGTATCATAGTAAATCATATTAAAAATATATATTCTTGGAGAAGTTGTGTGACTCACCTACTGGATTTCCTTAGAAAATACTTTGCCTTTATTCAATAACAAGTAAATACTACAGTTTTATAAAAATATATATTTCTGCTTTTCTGGCATGTCTTTTGTCTGTAAAATGAGAGTTGTACTCATGAATGTTTATTGTTGAGTGCTTCAGGTGACTTTATTCCTTTTTTTTTTTAATCCTCACCTAAGGATATTTTTCCATTGATTTTTAAAAAAATATTTTATTAATTTTTTTACAGAGAGGAAGGGAGAGGGACAGAGAGTTAGAAACATCGATTAGAAACATCGATCAGCTGCCTCTTGCACACCCCTGACTTGTGATGTGCCTGCAACCAAAGTACATGCCCTTGACTGGAATCGAACATTGGACCCTTCAATCTGCAGGCTGAAGCTCTATCCACTGAGCCAAACTGGTTAGGGCTCCATTGATTTTGAGAGAGAGGGAAAGACAGAAAAATATTGATGTGAGATAAACAAGGGCCAGGGCTGGGGAGTATCCTGCAACCAAGATATGTGCTCTTGACTGATATCGAACCCAGGACCCTTTGGTCCACAGGCTGACACTCTCCACTGACTCAAACCAGCGAGGGCACTTGATTCTTTAATTCTGGTTATATGGTTGTGAGTTCCTTGGAGCCTACCTATGGGTACTTCACTGTGAAGTAGTACCTCTTACTTTCACAGGAGATAAAGTAGAACTTGGATCTGTTTTCTCTTAGACAACTTCAGGGTTTTGGTAAAGGATTAGGTGTTGCTTTTTCTCTGTCTTTATTATAGAAATGCAAGAGCCTGGATATACTAAGGTTTTCCAGGTCTCAAGGAGGATTGTGTCCTCATACTTCCCTGCTGATTTGACTTTGAGAGCTAACCTGAAAGGTAACATTTGTGAATGATGTCTGAAACCTAATAAATGGTGACAACTCTGATCATCCATAGACAAAATTTATACAGTGAGTGTGAAGATAATCTGAAGAGCCTATTTATGGTAACGGATTGTGAAAGGGCTGCCTTGGATACATTTATAGAGCATAGGGAACTGTCTTTTGGATATTCTGAATTAGTCTCCTGCCATAGGATTCATGCTAGTAAATGTTTCCAGCCTTCAGGCTCTGCACACAGATGACCCTCTCACTTGGGATTACGTGGCACGGCGAGAATTACAGATCCAGCCGCAGCCAGGAGAAGAGCAGCCTGCGACAAAGCAAGCCAGAGCGCTGGAGATGGGCCGGAAGGAGGACCGCTGCTGCGCTGTGTACGAAGAGGCAGTCCAGACTCTCCCTACAGGTGAGCCGCACCAACCACGGTGCGTGCGGAAGTAATGATGTTCATGGGGGGAAACACGAAGCTCCATTCCCGTGACCAGGTCGCTTTCAGGAATCTCGCTTGGCTTTCCAACCTGTTTGGTGGTGAAAGATGGAGCTTTTATGGCCTTTCTTGGCAGTAGTGATATATATGTATGTATTCACTTATCTGTGAGAAACGATATTAGGAAGATTGTTTAATTATAATTCCTTAATTATCTTTTAATATAAATTACTTCCTAATTTTATAATATTGGAGTATTAAGGTAGAGGGTATATGTAACATGGCTTTTAATTTTTATATTTATGTCATTACTCAGTTGTTTTCCCCCCAGTGTTTGAGATGGTTTATATGCTATAATCAGAATAGCTCCCCCTCCCGCCCCACGAGATTAGTTTAAACCCTTCTTCAGAGGAGTTTTCCCTTCAAAGGAAAGATGTATGATGATTGTTAAACTAAGAATTGTTGATTGATCAGTGAAATCTTTCTTTTTTCAGAGGCCATGTGGAAGTGTTACATCAACTTTTGCTTGGAAAGATTTGCTAAGAAGACAAGTAATCAATCCCTCAGAGGGCAGGTAAGGATGTGGTCACAGGGCTAAGTAGAAAGTGACTATCTTTTGAAAGAAGGACAGACTTTTGGGGTCTGGGACAGCTTCCGAGAACCTCATGCTTAATTGCTCTTTCTCCTTGAGTGACCTGTCATTTTAAAGGTCTGAGTTTGCTTCGTCCTTATCCTGGTCCCCGGGTCGGGAGGTGCTCTCTTGCTGGGCTGTGCTGGGGGCAGCTGTCCAGCTCATCTAATCATCAGTGAAGCCACCTCACTCCCTTCTCCCAGCTCTCAGAAATGTGCGAAACTGCATTTGTCCTATCAGAGGCCGGCACCCTCTGCTGGGATCTGTGTGATGAAGTGGGCATTTTTCTGATTCCAGAGGCTGGAAAGGACCAGGTCTGCATTCAGGAAGGCACATGAACTCAGACTTCTACCAGAATTCCTGTACAAGCAGTGGGTAAGGACACTAACACATTCACTGCTGTTATACGTATTCAGTTCCAATGGGTTCATGCTGGTGTCATTGTTTTAATACACATGGTCATGTGACTAAGACCATTTGGAAATTTGGCATGGTGGATGTAGAGAGCATTTACATTTGGCTCTCAGTGTTAGATGTATGACAAAATGAAACCTATACCAGTAAAGGGAAGAATGTTATATAGCAGAAACACTCAGAACCAGGAATCGCAGTTTGGGTTTGTTTGTCCACACTTCCATCTTTTACTGAACATGCCTTTCCTAGCTTTTAATCTCAATGCCTGGCCCAGGTTAACCATTGGTACAGTTAAAACAGATTAGATGTGTTCCCTGTGTTTCAGAAGCTAACATTCTACCGTGTTTCCCCGGAAATAAAACATCCTCCGAAAATAAGACCTACTTACAGGTTTCCTTCTGAGTGAAATATAAGGCATCTCCCCGAAAATAAGGCCCCCGTAGGCTAAACATGAGAGATTTGGTCCACTGATTCTGAAAGAAATGGAGTCTCAAGAAATTCACCAGGAAATTCAGGAATTGGATTGTTATGATGATGTTCCAGATGATGATGACATGATTGTCATTGAATAGATGAGTAAATTCTTGATACTGTAGGATTCAGTTTGTCTGGTTTGTATTGACAACTACCGTACTACCATACCGTATACAGGTAATAAATTTATTTTCATTTTACAATAAATGTGTACCATATTCTTCTTCATGGAAAAATAAGACATCCCATGAAAATAAGACCTAGCACATCTTTGGGAGCAAAAATTAATATAAGACACTGTCTTATTTTCGGGGAAACAGGGAAGTAGGAGGCACATTACCGGGGTGGGTAAGGATTATTACAGAGAATAGGGTAATGTGCTATGGAGTACATAGTTCTAGATCAGGTTTTGCCACTTAATAGCAAAGTGACTTGGACAAATCACTTAACCTTTCTGAGTTTGATTTTAAAATAGTGATAGCAGTCCTTAATTTTGCCACGTCACAGAATTGTTGAGAGCATAACATGAGATAATGAATGTTAGTGTATTTAAATACCTTTGGAGGGCAAAAAAGGACCAAAATCTTTATATTTGTTTAGTGCTTTGATTTGTATTAATATAACTCCTTACTCATATCATTATGTGATCTATATAAAATCCTAAGCTACTATTACGACTGGTGGATGGAACAACCAGATGCGCACTAACCACCAGGGGGCAGACACTCAATGCAGAAGCTGCCCCCTGGTGGTCAGTGTGCTCCCACAGCCAATTTTTAGCGGCCCACCAACCTCCTGCAGTCCCTTTCCCTGGCCAAGTGGCCCCAATTGGCCCCAATTGGGATTGGGCAAGATAGCCCCATTTGGCCCGTAGGCCAGGCCAAAGGACCCTACTCATTCATGAATTCATGCACCAGGCCTCTAGTTTTTATATAATTACGAGTGGTGTTTTGCTATTTTGTATTCTATTATTTTTTACATTAACATTCAAAAATACTTTTTATGTATACTTACATGGTGCATGTTCTGTACATTAGACCATTATATTATACCACCACTGAGGTGTCCTTCTCCTGCTATAGCATCTATCTGGTAAAAATTCCAGACCTGGATGAGTTAAGCTGTCCCAATTTGAGTTGAATGCTGGCATGACAGTCCCACCCTGTATATCCAGTTGGGCTTTGCTTTGATTATTGTCTTGGCAGTCATGCTCCTTATTGCTTATTTTGCCATTTACCACTCTGGCTATATCAAACATCCTCTGCTCTCCAGATCTCTCATTTTGTTCTTCCTAACGCTATTGCCTCATCACTCATTCAGTGACCTTGCCTTTAATGAGAGTGCCTCAACATACTGCTGCTGAACTTAAAATGCTTTGCTGATTTCTACATCCATCCTTTGTCCAGATTAATCTCCACCAAATGTTCTTTTAAAATTGATTATCAGATTAGTCTGTAGCTTTCCACTGACTTTGGATAAAGATGCTCACTGCCATTAATTTGGCCCCTGCCTGTATTTCCAGCCTCCTTTGCCAGCCCTGCAGTTTACATCCTATCCCTCCAGCCATTCTGAACTTGGATTTCCTTTTGTATCCAAGCTCTCTCTCACCTTCAGCCTCTTGCATATACTGGTTGGAATCTGCTTTCACCTGAGTAATGCCTGCTTTTTCTTTTTTTTTTAAAAAAAATATATTTTATTGATTTTTAACAGAGAGAAAGGGAGAGAGATAGAGAGCTAGAAATGTTGATGAGAGAGAAACATCGATCAGCTGCCTCTTGCACACCCCCTACACTGGGGATGTGCCCGCAACCAAGGTACATGCCCTTGACCGGAATCGAACCTGGGACCTTTCAGTCCACAGACCGATGCTCTACCACTGAGCCAAACCGGCTTTGGCATGCCTGCTTTTTCTTAAGTCTACTAGTAATGGTGCTTCTTTATTGGTTGGAGGCCTTTCTCATCACTGCCATTAACCCTGCTTTATACTCTGATAGCAATGATGCTTTTTCTGTCATGGCACTTACCAAATTGCTAGATTGGAGGCTCTGTGGGTGGTAGAGAAATGCACCTGATACTCTTTATGATTGAATTTAGCATATACAGCATGTAGTAAAAATCTTAGTGAATGGATTATATACTCTCCTTTTATTTGCTGTTTCACAATTTTATAAAAGTGAATTGGATTTAGGTGTTTTCCTTTTGTTAAAATAGTGTGTTGCCTGGCCGGCGTGGCTCAGTGGTTGAGTGTTGACCTATGAATCGGGAGGTCACGATTCGATTCCTGGTCAGGGCACATGCCCCAGTTGTGGGCTCAGTCCTCATTGTGGGGTTTGCAGGAGGCAGCAGATCAATGATTCTCTTTCATTGTTGATGCTTCTATTTCTCTCTTCCTCTCCCTTCCTCTCTGAAATCAATAAATATATTTAAAAAAATAAAAATAAAATATTGTGGATAGAAGCATTTTGAACAGATTAATTTTCTTCTGTTGATATACTTTGGGACCATATTTGTTAAAATATCATTCCCAAGTTTAAGTTATGAATGATTTTATGATTCTTCTTACATAATGTCAAGTTATATTTTAGAAAAATTGAGTCAGTTTATAGTGTGCTCAACTCTGTTTGAATGAATATACTTGTTTCCTTACCAACTCACAAATACTGGTTTTATCTTTACTGATTTAAAAAATAAATATTTTATTGATTTCAGAGAAGAAAGAGAAGGGAAAGAAAGAGAGAGACTTCAATGATGACAGAGAATCATTGTCAGCTGTCTCCTGCATGCTTCCTACTGGGGACCAGTCCACAATCTAAGCATGTGCCCAGATTGGGGAGTGGAGGGGTAACCTGGTTCATAGGTTGACACTCAACCACTGAGCCATACCAGTCCAGTTCTTTACTGGTTTTTATATTCTGTTTGGTGGATATGGGTTTTATTATAGTGACCTATTTTATTAGAAACTTAACTTACAATCTAAATTATTTAGGCCTTCTGCTTTTCACCTCTTCCCTATTTTTGGATACCGCTTGGGAGTAGGAATAGGGAATGGAGGAGGAATTACAAATTGTTTACTTTGTGTCTGTTTGGCAGCCATAGTAAAAGGCTTAGTGGAAAGGCTATTGAACTATTGCCTCATTTCCCCCCATTACATAGATAATTTAGTATTAATTTTCCACTGATCCTTTGTTTTATCCAGATCGAGTTGTTGCTACAGCATGACTTCCTTCAGGAAGCTCTGCAGGTGGCAGTGGCCGCGGTTGAATTGTTTAGAGACTCTGTGACGATGTGGCAGATGAAGCTGCAGGTGCTGATTGCTTCCAAGAGCCCTGACATAGCCAGTGTTTTTAAAGAAGCCTTTGCGTCCCTGAAACCCCAGGTTTGTGAGTATTTCATTCTTTTTGGGAAACCTTATAAGACTTCAGCCAAAGCATATTTGGAGTGTACTTGTCTCATGAGAACTGACCCTAGAGTACGTTTGTGATTTAAGGGTCAAGAGTAGAAAAATTTACTTCCATTTAATGGACTATTTCTAATTCTTTATTTGAAAATTGACTACATAAAAATTTTATATTTCATCTAGATATCTACAAGTGAGAAATATTAATAGAATATTCTCACTTGCTACCAAAGCTGAACTTAAGCCTGATTTTTTTTTAAAATATATATTTTATTGATTTTGTACAGAGAGGAAGGGAGAGAGAGAGTTAGAAACATCGATGAGATAGCGTTATCGATCAGCTGCCTCTTGCACACCCCCTACTGGGGGTGTGCCTGCAACCAAGGTACATGTACTTGACCGGAATCAAACCCGGGACCCTTCAGTCCCCAAGCCAATGCTCTATCCATTGAGCCAAACCGGTCTCTGCTTAAGCCTGATTTTTAAAACACAACGTATATTTCTAAACTTTAAAGGTTAACAGACTAAACCTTAAAGCTTTGCAGTGAATCTGTTATATTAGTAGTAGGAAAAAAGTATTCCAGAAGTTAAAGGGTGGGGGGGGGGGAATCTCAATTATTTTACTGCTCATTTGCATGTGCCTCTGAGACATGAGTGAAGGTTAGATAGTTCAACCTCGATAATTAGTACTTGTGTTGTGGGCCCTAAAGAGCAGAGACCTCGGTAGGTATAGGTCTGACTAGCTATTGGCTGTTAATTGCTTAATTAACTAATAGATAATCAATTATAATAATTATAGGCAACATTCCCCAACATAAGGGAACTAGAGTTAACAGGAGAGTATTGCTTTGGGTGACTGGTTTAGAAGGCTGTATTCTGGCATGTCATTCCTGGTCATGGAGACTTCTGTCAAAGCGAGAACAGAGTGGGAATGGATCCATGATTGTCTTAGGAACGTGTCTTTATAGCGACTAATTTTCAGAGTGTAGTGCTAAGCTCTCATTTCCTAACTTTTTTATTATGAGCAGGTTTGTCTGCCATTGTGGATTTCTTGGGCAGAGTGGAGTGAAGGTGCCAAAAGCCAAGAAGACACTGAAGCCATCTATAAGGTATAGGCCCGCTCTATGTCTTGTAGCGGGTCGGGAATGAGCAGATAGGATTACTGGTTGGCTGGCTTTAGGGTTATTTCTACAGCAGCTTTTCCTAAAGCACTGTTTACTGAGCAACCTGGGATAGCTCTGGGAAAGGGTTTTGATATTTATAAATTTCCTCACACAGCTTGTGTCTTTTTTTCTTCAAATTGTAGAAAGCTATCTTAGCTGTCATGGGTGCTGACTCAGTCACTCTGAAGGAAAAGTACCTGGATTGGGCTTATCGAAGCGGTGGCTGCAAAAAGGCCAGAACTGTGTTTAAAAGGTACCTGCAGATGTTCATAGCTGTACTAGTTTCTCCACTCCGCACGCAGCTCCTCATACCCAGATTACATGTATCACAAATAATATCTGAAGAAGTAATCCCAGAGGCTTTTTCAAGAGGTTTTATTGTTATTACTTTTTTGAACAGTAAAAGCAACTCATACCTATTATGAAAAAGAAGAAAAAAACAATAACTAATATTCATTCTAATCCCTCCATCAAGAGAAAAACACATGTTGCTTTATTATCTTACAATTTGTCACATATTTGAAACTATACTATAATTATATTTTATTTATCATTTTTATTGGTGAACATTAAGCCTGCCTTTTCCCTATCATTAATAATTGTTCATAGACATTATTTATTGAAAATAGCTATATGATATTCCACTCTATAGATGTGCCATAAATTATTTGGCACAGTAATACTGCTTTGATGAACATTTCTGCACAAATATATCCATGTTGGAAACCATTGCCCAAGAATATATTCTTAGAAGTAGAATTATTGGTCTCTTTCAAAAGACCTTGGGATGTAGTAGAAGAGGGAACTTAAGACTCTGAAAGTGAGAAAGAACAGGAAGAAAGCTGGACAGGGAAGAATTTGGTGGTGGTAAAGCAGATCATTGGAGACTGAAAGCATTGAGTGACTGGCGGTTAAGTCCAGTCCTTGCATTGAATTGTGGGCAGATCTTTATTGAACCACATTTTGTGGTGGCGGTGGCTACCATGGAAGATAACAGTGCCCCTCTACTTTTTAGTTTACAGGAAAGCCGTCCATTTTCAGTTGCTTTTTTCAGGAAAGTAATCCAATTTGAAAAGGAGCAAGTAAGTGTTCTTATCTATTCATTTCTTGTTTGGGAAAATTGATTAGTGGTTACTAATTTATTGCAGCATTTTAATATTTAAAAAGCTCATTGTAATACAATATAATTTCTGGTCTCTTTGTCTAAAGCTTTCCCCCCCCCATACAGATGATTTAGGAATGGTAATCAGGCAAAGAAGAGACAGTAACTGTCAGGAAATGGAATACTTAGATGTCACCTCTTATAGGAAGCCCTCATTGCCAGGTTGGGTGAGGCACTGTTTCTCCCTCCACAGCACCTTGTCTCTTGTATTGGGTTCTGAGGTAAAGAGTAGGCACCCAGTAACTGCTTCTGATATATATATTTAAATATTTTTATTGATTTCAGAGATGAAGGGAGAGGGAGCAAGAGATAGGAATATCAATGATGAGAGAGAATCATTGGTCAGCTGCTTCCTGTATGATTCACCTGCCCCCACGACCCCAGATCAAGCCAAAATCCCAGGCTTGTGCCCTGACTGGGAATTGATTGTGCCCTGACTGGGAATTGATCGTGACCTCCTGATTATTAGGTAGATGCTCAATCACTGAGCTATGCCAGCTGGGCTGTTATGGTATTTAAAAAATATATATTTTTATTGTTTTTTGTTCTTTTTTACAGAGAGGAAGGGAGAGAGAGAGCTAGAAACATCGATGAGAGAGAAACATGGACCAGCTGCCTCTTGCACACCCCCTACTGGGGATGTGCCCGCAACCAACGTACATGCCCCTGACCAGAATCAAACCTGGGACCCCTCAGTCTGCAGACTGACGCTCTACCACTGAGCCAAACCAGTTTCGGCTGTTTATGGTATTTTTAACAAAGCACGTGCATGAGGAAAAATACAGGAAAGTCTGTTAGTAAACTAATACATGAATATTAATTGTATTTGTAATCCCATTATAGTAACACAACTATGTTTATTACTTTTATTTTTTTCTTTAATTATTTTGTTTGTTTATATGCACAGTTTTGTACTGTTTTATTTTTATTAATTTTAGAGAAAGAAGCATTTAGTATTTCGCATTTTATTGTGAAGTTAGCCAGCATAATTAGCCAGCATTTTAATTTAGGTCTTGTAGTTACTCTAATATATCATTATCCTTGTTTTATGTGTGAGGATCCTTTTAAGGTCAGAGATTTAAAAACATTTTTATTTCAGAGAGGAAGGTGAGAGGGAGAGAGATAGGAACATCAGTGATAAGAGAGAATCATTGATTGGCTGCCTCCTGCACACCCCTCCCCCTGCACTGGGGATCAAGCCCACAACCTGGTACCTTTCAGTCCACAGGCCGACGATCTATTCACTTAACCAAACTGCTAGGGCTAAAACGTTTTAAGGTAGACATAGCTAAAATGTGCTAGAGGCCAGGTATTCAAAAGGAAGAAATCCCTATCCACAGGGAGTAGAACTTTCTGCATTTATTTATTTCAATTCTACTCCTTCCTCAGGGCTTTCAAATATACTTTCCTGTGAAGCTTCCATATTCCTGCCACTGAGAATTAATTAGGCTTTTTCCATGCTACCATAGCAGAGTGCTTTTTATCACTAGCTTTTACTTCACTCTGGACGTAAATGCATATGACTGTTGTAAGTTGAGAGCCAGGCTGTGCTCATCTTAAACCCCAACCCTCCTCTCCTTCACATACCTAATAGATGGTAGCTGCTTAACAATGTGGTTGAAATGAATTTGTGACATCATAAATTAAGGTTTTGAAACAAGATTGTTTGATTATTTTTGTTAGGAATCCTGCAAAATGGCGAACTTGAGAGAATATTATGAGAGGGCTTTGAGAGAGTTTGGATCTGTAGACTCTGGTAAGTAAACTTCAGCTCCAGACACACAAGTGTGTTTGCATGTGTGATTTGTAACTTATCAGTGTGGTTAGAACAAACAGTGTTTCTTAACTTTTGAGTCATAGCCCCCTTTGAGAATAAAACTTGCATCGTTGCTGACTGTTCCCTCACTTTGTGCATAAGTACTTGCAGATATAACTTTACTTTTAATTTCCAAGTTCACAAACGCGAGTCCATTGGTCTTCTATTAATTCTGGAAAAGAGGAAGATTTGCTTGGTTTGGTTCTCTTTAAAAAATGTAGTATTTGTAAGGGAAAGTTAATAATGTGGGTCAGAACAAGAAGGAATGGGAGTTATAGTAAAGGAGTAGTGGCACGCTAAATGACATTAGTTATCATTGACTATTGCCACATTGTCCTCATTTATATGACTTGCAGACCATACTCAGTTTTTGAGTGCCAAGTAATTTATGTGACATACCTACATGTTAGTTGTTAAACCCACATTTTAAAAAATGCATTAGTTCCTAAGAGGTTTCAGCAGACCTTCTGATGGAGCGCATGAAAAAACTTGTTTACTAACCCAGACAGGTTTTGTTAAGCATGGTAAAGAGGCTTATAGTGAATTCATTGAGGTCAATTTCCGAAACAGAGACTCAACAAAATTCTGCCTCTAAAATGTTGTCTATTTGAGTTAGTAACATACTAGTATATAGATTACTATGATTAAAATGAAGTTTTCTACTTAAAAAATTAGTGTTGACATATCTAGTGTAAAGATGATGAGAGAGGTATTGTTTCACATAGGGTTCTATGGAAATAATAAGCAATTAAGTTTTTTAGAAATCCTGTAGTGAATTGATATTAAATAATTAAGTTTACCTAAAAAAGCCTCATCCTTTATCTAATTGTATATTTATGGTAAGTTTTTGGTTCCCTTTAAAGATCTTTGGATGGATTACATCAAAGAAGAATTGAACCACCCCCTTGGTAGACCTGAGAACTGCGGACAGATATATTGGCGGGCCATGAAAATGTTGCAGGGAGAGGCAGCAGAGGCGTTTGTCGCTAAACATGCTATGCATCAAGCTGGCCATTTGTGACAAGAGGAAGACCATGCAACCTTGTAAAATAGTATTGTGAGCCCTCTGGGCAGGTTTTGTATGAATTCGTCTGCAATTTGTAGACAAGATTTTGAGACATGTTTTAATTTTGTGTTAATCTTTAATTCCAGGAAACAGACCTGCTGTTTTGTGGTCAGAGACTACTTGCTGAGGCTGGATCTACTGTAGGTTCTAAATGTTTTCCAAAATATGTGGAAATCACACAACTGATTAGAGTATCTCTAATCTCAACCTAGGAGTGGGTTGAAATTTGAAGAAAGTATAGTTCTGTTTATTTATTCTCTCCTTATTATGAAAGTATACGTGGTATGCATCTGTTGTAGAAAATACGGCGAGAATAGAATAATGGAAAGAAAATAAAAGTATCCTGTCATATCATCTGGAGTAAACTTAGTAATTTGATTTCCTTGATCAGAATTGGGTTTATTCTCTTAGATCACTCATTCATTCATTCATAGCAGGATTGAAAGGAAGCTCTTTGGGATGGAGGTAGGGTTGGAGGATCAGAGTTGGATGTCCTGAGAGCTGGCTGAAGTAGCAGAGAAGGATGCTGGGTATTGGGAGGGGGGGGGGGGAGTCCTTTAAGAAGATTAAGACTTTATAAAAGTGTCTTCTGTCACTGGGACTGACCTGCAGAGAAATGTTCACTGTGGCGTAGGCTTGGCAACCAAAGGGCAGGGACAGGGAGTCGATGAGAACTGCAGCGAAGGGCTTCGGAGGTGATGATGGAGGATGGTTTGGAGCAGAGAAGTGCATTCTGGGAGCAGAGGAGGCAGTTGGTATTTTGTATTTTTAACATTATAATGTCACTGGGAGAAGCATTTAGTACAGTTTACTTATATTTTATTTAATGTTTTTTAAAATAGATTTAAAAAACATTGAGTTTATAGCATTCCTTTGAATAGATGAGCCATGACTTATTTTTATTAATCCTCAATGGCTGGACCTTGTCATTTGTAATTTTTTTAATGGTAAATGCTGTTGATGAAGATTCTTATAACTTTTTTTTATATCCCTGGTTATTTGTTTAGTAGGTTGACATTTGACAGAACTATTAAAGGATATAACTTTAAAGGAATATTATGTATTGCCAATTTGCAATGTATGAACATACTTTCAAGCAATGTATGAAAATGTCAGCACTTTTGACTACAGTGGATATTTTATATTTTTTATCATTTTAATAAGTGAAAAATGACATGTGCATTTCTTTGACATTAATGAAATTAATGTATTTTTCCTGGTTCTTATATTCTCATGTTCTTTGACAGTTTTTTGAACTTTTTTCTTAGTAATTTGTAAGTTTTTTTTTTTTTATATATTAAGAACATTAACCTTCAGTTTGTCTCTCCTTTATTGCAAATAATTTGCCCCAGCTGCTTTAAAAAATATATATATATTTAAAAAAAAATATATTATTGATTTTTTACAGAGAGGAAGAGAAAGGGATAGGGAGTTAGAAACATTGATGAGAGAGAATCATCATCGATCAGCTGCCTCTTACACACCCCTTATTGGGGATGTGCCCGCAACCAAGGTACATGCCCTTGACCAGAATCAAACCTGGGACCTTTCAGTATGTAGGCCAATGCCCTATCCACTGAGCCAAACCGGTTTTGGCTCCATCTGCTTTTTTTTTTTTTAAATGTGTGTGTATGTGGTATGCTTTTCGACATCTAGAGGAGTGTTTTAAAGTGTGGTGTCCGTTGGTAACTTCTTTGTTTTTTTAATCCTCATGAAAGGATACTTTCCCATTGATTTTTAGAGAGAGTAGAAGGAAGAGGGACAGAGAGAAACATTGTGAAAGAAACACAATGATTGGTTGCCTCCTGCATAAGCCCTGAACAGGGCTGGAGATCGAGCCTGCAACCGAGGTGCCCTTGACTGGAGTAGAATCCAGGATCCGTCAGTGGGCCAGCACACTATCCACTGGGCCAAACTGGCTAGGGCGATAACCATTTTTTATTTGTGGCCATTTTTCTCTCTGTTGATGTGTGGTAATATCTTTATTATGTATTAAATTCCTGTGAATATTATAATCTGTTTTAGGGCATTTTTATTTTGAGCTTTTGCACTGTAAATGCTTACTTGTCATTTGTTTTAAAATAAGAAAATTTTTCTTTTTCCCTCTTATTAAGTATGGGGATTTTATCATTATAAATCTTTGGGTGGCAATTTTATTTTAGGAAAGAGATACTATGTTGCATGTAGGAATGGGGACAGAGTGTGGCGATTGGCTTCTTAGAGCAAAGCTATGAAGGTGGTTTCCCGGGGTTATCATAACCCCATGTCTGGTTCTCAGGATTGCAGGTGATGGAAATGCATTTACGGTAGCTAATTCACTTTTTTTTTTTTTTTTAAATATATTTTGTTGATTTTGTACAGAGAGGAAGGAAGAGAGATAGTTAGAAACATTGATGAGAGAGAATCACCGATCAGCTGCCTCTTGCACACCACCTACTTGGGATATGCCGGCAACCAAGGTACATGCCCTTGACCGGCATCGAACCCGGGACCCTTCAGTCCCCAAGCTGACGCTCTATTCATTGAGCCAAACCGGTCCCGGCAGCTATAATAGTTCACTTGTTAGATATGGTAGTTTCTAGCTCCATATGGCACTTTAAATTTATTAAATTTAATTCAATTTCTCATTTTCACTGGCAACATTTCAAGTGCTTAATAGCCATATGTTTACCATATTGGACAGCACGGATAATAGAATTTTTTTTCCCCCACCATCACAGCAGGTTCTTTGGGAGAGTTGAGGTAGATAAATCCAGTTAGATTTGAGGAAACTGACTCATGGGTCAGAACAGAACACATATTAATCCATCACATTCTCTTCCCTGTGGGAAAGAAAAATATATCAACTGATACACTAATTTTTTCAAATGTCTTATGTAGTTTACAAACAGTACCTACTTAGAAGGAGATGAGGGAATCAGCTCTCTGATCTCTCAAAGATTGTAGTAGGTGTCCTGGTAAGAAAGGAATCCCAATTTATAGCTTTTCTGCTACCTAAATGTTAACGCAATTATCCCACCTTGAGCCAGGTTAGGCCTTTTGGCTGGGGAAACGCATGAAGGCTGTGCTTGCCATCTCCTGCAGCCTTCAGGATGTACAGGGCTAGGCCAGAGCATTGAAAAAGGAGCTTTTCCCAGGTTAGACTAGGGTCAGCCCAGAATGGTTAGGGATACTCTGACCGCCATAGCCCATTGGTTGTGTCCAATTTGTTTTTATCATTTGTCCTGGTTTCTAATGGGCTAACTTAAATCATTAACTCAAGGTGGAGCCTCACCACAGGGCCGCTCAGTGGTCTCACCCATTTGTGGGCGAATGATGGTCCAAAATTCAGACTGAGTTCTAGAGAAATCTGTAAGATCAAAAGTGAAATGTGATCGGAGCTACAGTTAGAGTGGACTCGGCGGCAGGGATTGGAGGGTTTGAAGCTGGGTAGGGATGACCCTTGGCATTCCAGACTCAGTGTTGGGACTTCCAGCATCAAAAATCAGACTTGGGGTGGGTAGATGGGCTTTCGCTGCTGGGAGCGCCCCGCCCCTCCCATTCCTTCCCCTCCTCTCCCCTCTCGCGCCGCCCCCGGGTCCCTCGTGACCCCGTGCCCCGCCCCCTCGGCCGGGAGCGCCCGGCTGATTGGCCCTCCGCGCGGATCCTCGGGCCGCAGCCGGGCCAGCGCGTCACGTGGCCGCGTGGCGTCCAGGGCGCGGAGCCGCGGGCCGCTGGGCATGGACCCTCAGACCGCCCGGGCCCTGGCGCTGGGGGCCGCGGAGCCGCCTCGGGGCCTGCCCATGGCGAGCGGGCGGGAGTCGCCCCCCAGCCCTGAGGTGAGCTCTGCGCCCGGGGCGGGGAGCTGCGGGGCCGCGGGGCGGGGAAGCGCCTCGGGTCTCCGCGCGGACGTTGAGCGCGCGCTCGGGCTGGAAACGGCCGGGCGGCCGGGCCGCGCGGGGTGCGGGGCTGGTGGCACCCCGAGTGCGTGGGGGGCGCGCGGGGCGGGGAAGGAAGGCCTCGGTCTCCTGGGCGCTCCCCTGGGCGCTCCCGCGTCCTTGCTAAATGGGAAGCGGTGCTGATGGCCGAGAGCTGGAGGGCCTGCACGGGAGCCAGGGGAGGGCGGCGGGGCCAGGACGGGGCGTGGGGAGGGTGGCGAGGGGTAGAGACTTTTCCCGAAGGACCTGCGTCCGCTGGTGGGGATGCTCAGCGAACACAGCAACCGGGGGATGCCTCATGCGCGCTCTCTCCTATTCAGCGAAACGCAGAGGCCTGGCTTGACGCAGGGTTTCCAGAAACTTGGTTTCATTGGCGCGCCAGGCAGCTCCTGGTTTTTCAAAGGCTGTTATTACAGCCATAACCTGCACTTGTTTGCAGTCAGGAATCTCTGCGAGATGGTCAACTCCTGGCGGATAGAAACCAGTTAGGGTAACTGCTGTTGAACCTGGCGTCTAGCAGGGTGCCCGGCCCGATAGACACATTGATCGATTGGTTGGAGGAATGACCATGGCGTTTAAGCATGAAAGATAGTACTAACCAAAGTAGGACAAATGTAGTGATAAGACTTGCAAAGAAAATGACTTAGGAGTGCAGATGGGGTGAGGTTAATTTTGTGAAGGCTTAGCAGGAGGGCTGCGCACTTCCCCTCCACGGTGAGGGTGGCGCTGCCTGCAGAGGGGTGGGGATGCCGACATGCAGAGCAAACCCCTGTGGGCGTGGGTGGCAGAGCTGGGGGAGAACTGCTCCACAGGTTGAGGGGCTGATGGAGAGTTGGGAATGCCGTGGCTAATGTGATGCTTCCCTGGTGGAGCTGAAGATTCTTTTTTTTTAATCCTTACCCGAGGTTGATTACTTTAGAGAGTGGAAGAGAGAGGGAACGAGGGAGAGAAATGTCTATGTGAGAGACACATCGATTGGTTGCCTCCTGCACGAGCATTGACCAGGGTTCAGCCAAGGAAGGAGCCTGCAACTGAGGAACATGCCCTGGACTGGAATCGAACCCAGGATCATTCAGTCTTCAGGCTGATGCTCTATACACTGAGCCAAACTGGGGAGGGCGAGTTGAAGACTTTTGCGAGAGTAGTGGTGAATGTAAGGTGGGCGGGGTGGATGAATGGGGAGGCAGCTACGGAGTTATGGCAGTGCTGGAAGTGAGAGGTCCCACCAGCTGGCCCACACTACTAGTGACCAAGGGTTGTCACTGACGGCAGGAGGTGGGACTGATGCTTTAAATCCAGGTGTGACTAGATGGTGAGCTGGCTGGGGCAGGTGCCAAGTGCAGTAGGGGCAAAGAAGGTTGGGCTTAGAATCAACAAGTGGTACATCCCTGCTACGTGCTAGGTATCTTCCTAAGTGTTAGGCCCTTCTAAGTCCTCTGTAAGGTCAGAACAGTCACCCTCAATTTCCAGAGAAGGAACCCCAGGCGGAGTGGTTGAAATGATGTGTTTCAGGGTCACATATGGAATGAATGGCAGACCTGGGATTGAAATTGGGTCTTAAGCAGGCTTCACATTTTTAAAAAATATATATTGCAGTCAGGAATCTCTGACTGCATTGATTTTACACAGAGAGGAATTGAGAGGGATAGAGAGTTAGAAATGTCCATGAGAGAGAAACATCGACCAGCTGCCTCTTGCACCCCCCCCACTGGGGATGTGCCTGCAATCAAGGTAAGTGCCCTTGACCAGAATCGAACCCGGACCTTTCGGTCCGCAGGCCGACGCTCTATCCACAGAGCCAAACCGGTTTCGGCAGGCTTAACATTTCTTGTTCCAGTTAGAAAGAGGTTTTAGAGGTGATAGGACTTTATGAACTTTTTAAAAATCCTCACCCGAGGATGTTTTTTATTGATTTTAGAGAGAGAGGAAGGTGGGGAGGGGGAGAAAGAAAGAAGAAACGTTGATGTGAGAGAGAAACAGTGATCCATTGCCTCTGGTACGCCCCAACCTGGGACTGAACCTACAACATAGGTATGTGCCCTGATGGGGAATCAAACCCGATTGATTTGTTTAAAATGTTTTTATTGATTTCAGGGAGAGGGAGAGAGAGAGAGAAACATCAATGATGAGAGAGAATCATGATCTGTTTCTTACTGTATACCCTCTACTGGGGATCAAGCCTGCATGTGACCTGACCAGGAATTGAATTGTGACATCCTGGCTTAGAAGTTGAAGCTCAACCACTGAGCCACACCAGCCGGGCGACCCCCACAGCCTTTGATGCTCCAGTCAACAGCAGCTGGCCAGGGCAAGACTTCAGGAACTTTTGAGTGGTGAGAGCAGAAAGGCATATGGTTGGCTGTGGGGAAAGAGTTCCTCATCATTGCTGAGGAGCTAAATCTCTCTTGCACCCTTGTATCAGTCAGGAGACAGAATTGAATAGAAAAAGCTGTTAGCTACCCGGCCTATGTGGCTCCGTAGTTGAGTGTTGACTTATGAACCAGGAGGTCTAGGTTTGATTCCCGGTCAGGGCACATGCCTGGGTTGTGGGCTCCATCCCCAGTAGAGGGCGTGTACGAGGCAGCTGATCAATGATTCTCTCTCATCATCGATGTTTTTGTCTCTGTCCCTCTCCCTTCCTCTCTGAAGTCAATATATGTAGAGTTAACTAGATAAGAAGTTGTTAAGTAACTGAAAAGTTAAAAATGAACATGGTGGTGGCACCTGCAGGAAACGGCTACCAGCCCTCCGGCTGAGGGAGAAAGGGATGAGGCTGGAATGGTTAAAATGGACAAACTCAGAGGAGGGGCTTGGCAGAGCCTCTGTGGAGGGGGCGCTGCCCCAGTTGGTGCTGGGCCTCTGAGCTCGGAGGAGGGTGCTTAGAGCCTGGGAGTCAGACCTCTGTGGCTGGGACAGGGTGATGCAGGCTGGCTTTGCAAGCGTTGGCAAGCAGTAGCTCACAGGCCACTGCAGAAAGCTTGCTCCTCCTTCCAGGGGGAAGTGTCGCTGGAAGGATGGCTCAGGAGGAAGAAGGACAACGCTCTTCCCCCGCCATCCTCGCTGAGTCAGGGCAGAGCAGAGTCTCAGCCCCCCACACAAAGGGGAGGATGGATGGGTGGGTTTTCAGCTGAGAGATAAGGACTTAATACTGGGGATGCCCCAGAAGTCCAAGCACTGAGTAATTGTTTCTTCTTCCGGCAGGCCGGCTTTGCCCCATGTGACCACCCCGGTCAGGAGAAAGAAAATGAGAAAGCCACTGATCGACTAGGCAAGTGGACGGCAGAGACGGGGATGGATGTTGGGAGAGACTGGGGGAGCGACAGGAGGGGCAGCTCCCCTGTCTTCTCCACCTTCTCCTCGGCTGCCGCGCTGCCTTTTCTGCTCGTGTTTCAGTAGTGCCCTTGTTTGGAAGTCCCACTGGAGCTTCCTTAAGGGAAGTCCTGACCTGTGTCCAAACCCGCCCCTTCTACTGAGAAAGACAGCGTAGGAGAGCAGGAAGAATATAGGCTTTGGAGGTAAAATCGTTTCCACTTTTAACATAACTTTTACTGATTTTAGAGACAAAGGGAGAGGGAGAAAGATAGAATACCAATGATGAGAGAGAATCACTGATGGCTGCCTCCTGCCCCCCCCCCCGCCCCCCTCCCCAATTTGGGATCAAGCCCGCAATCCAGGCATGCACTCTGACCAGGAATTGAACCTCAATCTCCTGGTTTGTAGGTCAAACGCTCAACCACTGAGCCATGCAAGCTGAGCTCCTTTTTTTGTTTTTAAAAACTCTCACAACAATCATATCCCCATTTTGCAGGTGAGGAAACTGAGGCACAGAGTAAAAAAAAATTGGTTCTGTTAAAAGACACAACATAAAATTTACCATTTAACACATTTGAAGCATGCGGTTCGGTGGCATTTGGCACAGCCACAGTGCTATGTAACCACCATTGCTATTTAGTTCCAAACATTTTCATCACCCCAAAGGGAAATCTTGTACCCAGGAAGGAGTCACTCCCCATTCACCCCTTCCTTGTGCCCCTGGCGACCACTCATCTGCTTTCTGTCTCTATGGATTGACCTCTGCTGAACAGGCAAATGTGAGTTGCATGCAAATGAATCATACACTATGTGGCCTTTTCTGTCTGGCTTCTTTCAGCATCATACTTTCAAGATTAATTCATGTAGCCTGTGTACCTTGTAAGGCATACCTCGGAGACATTATGGGTTTAGTTCCAGACCACTGCAGTAAAACTACTCTTTATTTCTACTACTATTTATAGTACAAATAAAGTTAGCTGTAATCTTTTTGCTGATAGAGGGTTTTGCCTTCAATTTATATATATAAAAAAACAAACAAAACAAACCACATCTGTGAAATGCAGTAAAGCAAACTGCATAAAATGGAAGTATGCCTGTACTTCATTCCTTTGGATGAGTCCCATCGTGCGTATAAACCCAATGTTGCTGACCCATTCACCAGTTGATAGGCATTTGAGAGTGGCTTCCACCTTTTGGTAACTGTAATAGTCTTGCTGTGAACGTTTTTGTACGAGTTTTGTTTGCACACCTGTTTTTAAAATATATTTTATTGATTTTTTACAGAGAGGAAGAGAGAGGGATAGAGTTAGAAACATCAATGAGAGAGAATCATCAATCAGCTGCCTATTGCACACCCCTTACTTGGGATGTGCCCGAAACCAAGGTACATGCCCTTGACTGGAATCGAACCCGGGACCTTTCAGTCTGCAGACCCACACTCTATCCACTGATCCAAACCGGTTTCTGCTGCACACCTGTTTTTAATTCTCTTAGGTATACATTTAGGCGTGGGTTATATGTTAATTCTATATTTAAGCTATCGAGGGAACCAGTTGAGGACATTTCAGCTCAGTAACACACTTAGTAATGGGCAGAACTGGGATTTGGACTTAGGCAGTTTAGCTTCCGAGCCGATAACCTGAAATATGACTCTATTGCTTATAGCTGTCGTTATCATGTAGTGTGGGCTGATTTGTTTGCTAGCTCTGATCTGGCCTCACCGTAGCCCTATATGCTTGGAGGTTCGTTATCCTTCCCACACATTCCTCCGTGATTTGAGACGGTTTGAAAATGTCCCTTCCAGCCCTCTCCGTGTTGGGAGGAGGACGTGGTGGCGTCCATTGTGACTAGATGGGTTCCGCCCTGCTGTCTGCTTTTACTCCCCTCCCCCTTGTCCTGTGCTCCCCTCTGACATGCTCTTTGAGGATGAAGGGAAGAGGAATAAAAGAGCAAAAACTCAGTTCCCACCTGTACTGTGACAGTTGATCATTTGCGTTAATGACATGGAAGTTACCTACAATGTAAGCTGTGCCCCGTTCCCTGTGTGAAGTGGCAGACCAGGAAATGAATGGACTGGTTTAAGGCAAAGCATCCTATTGGAAATCATTGATCAGCCCTTCTTCTAAAAATGTCAACAAAACATTTTCTTTCTTTCTTTTTTTAAAGTGCTCAGGTGGCTAAAGAACTCTGTACACTGTTTTACTGCTGCCCTCCTAGTAAGTCTGCCAGACGTTCCCAAGCACACCAGTAGGCCCCATGGTTTGCCGGTTGTTTTAAGACCTTCTTCCTCTTGTTGATTTCTTAGCCCATGGAGCACAGAGCATCGCTAATGGTGGTCCAGGCAGCAATGAGGGCGACCATTCGGAAGAGGAAGGCTTTGCTATGGACGAGGAAGACTCTGACGGGGAACCGAATACCTGGGAGCTGTCAGGAGGGGTGTCCAGCCGTCTGCCCAGGGAGCAGGCTGCCGACCTTTTTAATGAGGACTGGGACTTGGAGTTGAAAGCGGATGAAGGGAATCCGTATGGTAGGTGTGGAGTGTCTGGGGTCCTAGGCAGGGTTCGAGACTCTCCTACCAGATGACCCTTAAAGGCAGGCAGCGTTTGGAATTCTGTGAGCTTAGCCCGATAACCTGTTATAAACCTGCAGTTTCTGTGACAGCTTTTTCACATTGAAAAACAAAACAAAACATGCAAATTTCACATTTGACTCTATAATGTGTCTTTTAGCTTTAACTTCGAAATAGTGTTACTCTCTCCACATATCTTAGTCTGAGCTGAGCAGTTGCAGACACAAGTGCCTTATTATCCGTTTGCTTCCTCTGCACTGCCAAGAACTCTTGGCTGAACAGCACCACTATGGTGCCTCAGAAAGAACATGCTTGCAATTCTTCAGGAAAGGAGGACTGTGTGTATGTGTGTGCGCGCGCGCTTAAACAGAGTGCAACTATTGTCCTCCTAGACATTTTTTGGCTATTCGTTTTTCCCTTCTCTTCTTCCTTTAATCCAGAGGTTCCCAACGTGGGGCACAGGCCCCACAGGGGGGCAGTTTGATTTTTAAGGGGGACAATTTGAGAATGAGTTATTAACAATGAATTTTTTGCATTTCTTATGGTTCTAGGAGCTTCATATACAGTATATAAATAGATAGTTTGACATTTATGCATTTCAGTTTTTTGAAACTTTGCTTTTTTTATATCACTTCATATTATATATATATATATATATATAATTTTAAAAAAAAAATTTCTTAGTGATTTCTTTCTCAATACTTCAACTGTCCTTTTGTCCTTTTATTTTTCTCTTTCATGATGCCATGTTCTTGGGAAGCTTTTTTAGACCAAGTTAATGGCCTTTTAGGCTTCTTCCACGTGAACAGGTGTTCACTTTTTGAATAATAAGAATTATATGTCACGGGGGTGGAGGGGGAGGGGATGGGCATCAGGATTTTAGAGATGCTGAGGGTGAGGCGTGGCCAAAACAAGGCTGGGTACCTCTGCGTTATTCTGTCTTTTAAAACCGCCCGCAGATGCTGATGACATCCAGGGCTGCATTCCTCAGGAGGCCAAACCGTGGGTGTGCTGTGCCCCGCAAGGAGAGATGGTCTATGACCCCAGCTGGCACCATCCGCCTCCGCTGATACCCCATTATTCCAAGATGGTCTTTGAAACGGGACAGTTCGATGACGCCGAAGACTGAGGGCGCGGCTTTTTGCCTGCCAGGTACATGGGTCTTGAAGATGAAGGTCTGTCTTCTCTCTGAGGTGAGAGGTCCTCTCTGAGGAAACATTCCCCGTGCTGCCTGGGCCAGGCACGCAGACTGGTGTCCAATGAGGTCCCACTGTCCCCTGCTTCTGCTGCTGTTGTTGTTGTTCACGAGTATGTTACCTCTTTAGATGTGTGTGTGTGTGTATTTCTGCGTTACGAGGCAGAGTTGTGTTCTTTATAAATAAAGGTAGAAAAAAAATCGATGTGCTTTTTGTCTATTTTTTGTCCCTCGCAACCCCCCATTTAATTAGAGACTTGTGAGAAATGTCGTATTCCTTCATGCGAAGCCCCTGGCTTACATGTAAGGATGGGAGTGCCTGGAGCCTTGAAACTACTCCGGGAAAGAAAATACTCTCCCCGTTCTGCTTCTGCAGACCTGGCACAAACGGCGACTTTGTGGCTGATTTCCTGCCAATGGGAGGTGGACCATTTGCTTAGTCAAGAAGGACTTTCTGAAGGCTGGAAAGTTAAATGGCAGACTAAACCAGCAATTGTATAACCCTCAGTTGGCCTGAAAGGCTTTAAAAATTGTTTTCCATGTCGTGTTTCAATGCTTACAATTACTTAACCAAGTCACCGTTTAAAAAGAAAAAATTCACCTCATTTTAGAGATGAAGAAAAGACTCAGAATGTTGACCTCGTCATTATCACACAGCAGGAAGCCGGCAGCGCTGGGACTGACCCCAGGTGACGGGAAGCCTGTGCTCGGGGTTGGTCCTGTGTGTGTGAGAGCCCAGAGGCGGGGCCTGGGCCAGTCCGCGGTGCATCGGACCGAGCCACGTTGGCCTTTTTGGCAGGCTGAGGCATTTCTTCTCACCTCCCCGCCTTCCGACAGAAGCTGAATCAAGAACAAGTCTCAGATCTGAAGTCTGAGTCAACTCCACCGCAGTCAAAGGCACATACAATCATTTCATCGCTTTTTTCAGAGGCGCCACCAAAAGCGGACCAAGTGGGACCCGAGGAAAGGCTGTGGTTTTGACTGAGGGGCCTCAGGCCCAGGCCGTCCTAGGGAGACGGGAGGTCCCCCACTGCCCTTGCTGAAGGGACCGTTGCAGGCCCTGTCCCCACTGCTCCTCCTCCCAGTGCCGAGCTGGCCAGACGGGCGTGAACAGGAGGGTGTCTGGTGTGACCAGGTGACCTTGAGAAACTGGCGGTGGGATTGCTGAGCGGAAAGGCGGTGGTCCTGTTAGGTTCCTTTGGCCCATGTGTAAGCTGGAACAGTAGAAAAGCAGGAGTCACAGGTAAGGGGAGGAGGGCGGGGAGAAAGTAGTCTGAAAAGCACCCAAGCATGAGTGATGGCAGAGAATGGGCACGAGCTGCTGCTGCTGATCCACAGAGTAAATGAGGATCTAAACTCTGTCTTGCTTTTTAGAAGTGAATCTTTGTGGTCTCTCTTCCCAGTTATTTTCAGCAAAGCAGGTGGGAGGGAAGTGGGGTCTACTGGATCAAGGACCTAGGAAACTATTCTCTTAAGAGTTAAAAATAAAAGTAGCTCTGACTGGGTTGCTCAGTGGGTTGGAGTGTCGTCTTGTACACCAAAAGGTAGTGGTTCGATTCCTGGTCAAGGCACATGCCTAGGTTGTGTGTTCCATCGGTCATGCGTATGCGAGAGGAAACTGATCAATATTCTCTCTTTCCCCTTCTTCCCCCCCAGCCCCCCGCCCAAGAATCAATGGAAACATATCCTTGGGTGAAGATTTAAAAAATTAATAAAATAATAAAAAACAAGGGCTTTTATGGCTGAACATTGAGTATGTCATGAGAACAAGAAAAGGTGGTGGTGGTGGTGGGGGGAGGTTAGTCAATTCTGATTTTGGTATCTAGTATCCCAAATAGGGTTAGTCAAGCCTAGAGAAAGATATAGAAAAATAACTCCCCAGATTGTGAACATTGGTTATCTGAAGGGGTTAAGGTTGGAGGAGTAAGGAAAAGCAGTGAAATGGAAAAATATTCATGACATGATCAATGAAAATACAGATTGTAGAACTCCGATAACGGTGCAGATATGGACAGACGAAACAATCTGGTTACATGGTGGCGGTGGAGACAGTTTGCTTTTATATTTTTGTTACTATAATACGGATTTTGCAATAAGGTATTTAAGAGCAAAATGTTAGTCAGCCGTTGAGCTGCCTCCTCTGCCTCCTCTGCCCCTCTGCCCTGCGCTCTGACAGGCATCCCACTCACCTCCCCACTCTGCTGCTGCTGCCATGGTTTAGGCCTCTGCCGCCTCCTCTAGGGCAAGAGCTCTGCCCGTGGGACCACGTCTTACCGCTGAGCATCCCTGATTCATGGCATGGATGGAGCCCCGCGTGACATTGTTCAGTGAATACTGGCACAAATTAATTCAGTGACGGTGCACTGTCTGCCTTGGCTGTACGGGTGAGCAAAAATAGGTTTACAGTGGTGAGTGCTCGAAACACAGAGTTTATTCTTTTTTTATAATATACAGTATTTTATAGATTTTTTTTTTTTTTTTTTTTTTTACAGAGGAAGGGAAAAGGATAGAGTTAGAAACAACAGTGAGAGAGAAACATCAAATCAGCTGCCTTCCTCACACTCCCAACTAGGGATGTGCTTGCAACCAAGGTACATGTCCCTGACCGGAATCGAATCTGGGACCCTTCAGTCTATAGGCCGATGCTCTATCCACTGAATCAAACCAATTAGGGCCACAGAGTTTATTCTTGTATTATTAATTATATATTTTTATGAAGAGCTGTAAACCTACTTTTGCACATCCTTGTATTTTCGGTTGAACATCCCAGGCCAGTGATGAATGAAGTATTTGAAGAACCTTTAAGAAGTCTCTGTTACATCCAACTGGGATTTATTTAGGATCCCTTTTCTATTCACTTATTATTTTTGAGAATTGTGTAGGAATAGAACAGGAAGAAATGTCTAGAAGCAGTAAGCTTTGCAACCATGCTTTAATCTGAAAGCCTTTATTCAATGACCATGTGAATTGTTCTCTAAGAACTAGTGTGTATGTGTAGCCTGGCCTATGTGGCTCAGTGGTTGGGCATCGACCTATGAACCAGGAGGTCACAACAGACCACAGCAAAAATCTGGGGTGACTGTAAAAGAGGGAAAATGGCCGAAACCGGTTTGGCTCAGCGGTAGAGCGTGGGTCTGCGGACTGAAAGGTCCCAGGTTCGATTCCGGTCAAGGTCATGTACTTTGGTTGCGGGCACATCCCCGGTGGGGGGTGTGCAAGAGGCAGCTGGTCGATGTTTCTCTCTCATCGACGTTTCTAGCTCTCTATCTCTCTCCCTTCCTCTCTGCAAAAAATCAATAAAAAAAAAAAAAAGAGGGAAAATGTGTTTATCTAGTGTGGTGTGGCCCTCTGCTCATTGCATTCGTGGAGGCATGCGACAGGGCCGAAAACAGTCAACAAGTTTTTCTAGCTTTTGTTTAAAAAATACCCTATACTAGAGGCCCGGTGCAGGAAATTCATGCACCCAGCCCAAACCTTGAGGGTGGGGCAATGAGCTATAAGCGGGCAGCGGAGAGTACAGGAGGGGGTAGGGCAGCAAAGTATGAGGGAGGGGGCAGGGGAGGGGCAGAGGGAGCTACTGGAGGGCAGCAGCGAGCTACTAGTGAGCTACTGGTGCACAGATTCGTGTGCAGGGGTACTAGTGTATATACACTGAGTGGCCAGATTATCATGATTTCTGAACGCATAATAATCTGGCCACTCAGTGTATATCCTATATAATTAAAGGCTAATATGCAAATTGTCCCCTCAACCAGGAGTTTGACTAAAAGGCAGGCCAGCCAACCACCCATGTCCCCTCCTCTGGCCAGGCTGGCTGGATCTACCCATGTATGGAATCATGCACTAGGCCTCTAAGCCATATACAAACACACACACACACACACACACACACACACACACACACACACACACATATACTGAGTGGCCAGATTATTATGTGTTGAGAGATCATAATAATATGGCCACTCAGTGTATATTTTTTAAAATAAAGAAGCAGCAGTGGGTTTTATGCCAACAGATTATATGTCTTGAAGACATCTGGAGGGAAAGAAAGTACCCCAGACCAACTCCCCAAACAAACATACAAACAAAACCCAGTGGGAGAAGAAAGATTTGAAGAAGAGAGACATCTGGGGATGCTAAGAGCAGAACCAGTATGAACCCTGCCTGCTTCTTGGTGTTTCCCTGGGGAGTTGAGTCCTCAGTGTGATAGAAGTTGGAGCTTCTAGGCAGTCAGGACCATCTTGTGAAAGATGCCCAAGCCTTGAGCCTGCAGAGAGCCTGGCAGATCCAGAGGGGCCGTGGGAAAAGGTGGACCCTTGAAGCTGGACATTGGATGTCCCCTCAACCAGGAGTTTGACTAAAAGGCAGGCCAGCCAACCACCCCATTTGCCTTGGCACTGCATGCGGGAGTGAGGAGAACCCAGGAGGCCCGGGTAGAAGCGTGGGGTCAGAAATGAGGATGGTCAGAGAGAAACACTTCTGTTTCTTGACCTCCAAGAAACAGATAAAAGATGTGCAGTTAACAAGCAAGGATGGGAACCAGTCCCTGCTGGGGGCCGGGGACAGCTCAGCTGGGTGACGATGGTGTATTTTAAGTATCATCGGGCTGATTAATACCAGAATGCTGATTTTTTTCTTTTTCTTTCCTATCTGGACAAAAAAACTTGGAATTTTTGTTTGGTGGCAGAATTGCCTTTCCAAGTTCATGTAGTCAGTTTTGTGTGTTTTTGATGGCTCTAGCATGTTTCTAGCATGTCTGTTAGGACTTTCTTCTCTTTGGGGTCTGGTGGGGGAAACAAACCTTTTTATCTTCCCGCCTCCAAATGAGCTTGGTGCTGTTGATGGTGGGGAGCGTGGTCGTCGTGAGAACTCCGGTGGGCCTGGTGGGCAGCGCTTGCTCAGACGGTGCTCTCGGACGCTGGTGTGGCCGGGCGGGTGGAGTGTCGGGGCTGCGGAGACCACTCAGCCTTCTTGTCCAGCAGCAAGTGGCTGGACTCGGCCCGGCCCCATGACGCCGTGGCCACAGAGCCCGTCTTCCAGCACCGGAAGCACACTCACCCTCGCTGGCGAAGGAAATGCCTGGGCGCGGCTGCCCGTGGCCTCCCAGAGGCTGCTTTCTGGGGCCCAGCTTCTCACAGAGTGGTTGGAACACAGAGAAGAGGGGAAAGACAGAAACAAACAAACCCCAACCCCGGCTGTGGCCCTGCTGGGTTCTGCTCCCGGTTCTCCCAGAACAGACTCCCCACCCAAATGAGTGAGGATGCTAGAGGTGGAGGGGTGTGTGTGTGTGTGTGTGTGTGTGTGTGAGAGAGAGAGAGACAGAGAGAGAGAGAGAGAGAGAGAGAGAGAGAGAAAGAACACGTGTCTGAGTGTGGCAGGCCAGGAGAAGAAGCTGGAGGGTGTAACAGGAAGGCAAGCAGCGGGGCTGGCTCCTGCTTTGTTGACTTAGCGAGTCTGGCTGCGAAGCCAAGGGCCTTTGGAAAGAATGGCCTCCCCTGCTTCCGGCAGTTTCTACTGAGCTGTGGCGGGACTGAGGGGCTGAGCGAGATTCTGCAGGTGTTTGTGGGCAGGGGGGCAGTTCAGTGGGGTTCCCGGGCACCAAGGTTTGGAGAACTCCAGCAGGATTGGTGCTCGACGATGTGCTGGGGGTGAAATGCACCCGTGGTTTCAGAAGGCGATCTTTCTCTCCAGTGTGCGCATTGTCTGTGCCTCCCCTTGGAGCTGACTTCCCCCGGAGGCCTGCTTCCGCTTTCTGACCATTACAAGGTGCTGTTGGATTTCCTTTTTTCCCAGTGAGGTGATTTTGATTTCAACAGCAATTTCCCCTGGCAGCTTCTCGTTAGCTGTTGAATAAATGTGGCAGATGTACGTTAGGGCCATATGTTTGGCAACTCCAGGTAGGCATCTGAATTTCTGGCTGCTGCCTGTGGCCTTATTCTGTCCCTCCAGCAGGTGGCAGTAAAGACCCAGTGATTCTGCTAGGCCTTGCGTGACCTCGGGGGGGACACTCCAGGTGGCTCAGGGTGACCTTCCTGCTAGTGGACTTCCTGCCTGTTTGGCACACTTGGGAATAGGGTTTACTTCTGAATTTACAGAGGAGTTTTCTCAGAAAAGGTTTCTATGAAATCTAGGGTCAGAGCTGCCATTGTGACCACTCGGTGTCTACCCCAGAGTCTGACACACAGTTCGTGCTTCATAGCTGCTTGCTGACTTCCACCACAATGGGCATATGTGCAAAGGAAAGTAAATGCATTGTGTTGCACCTCTGCCAGATGGTTTGTTAGGTGATTTTTTTTTTTTTTTAATGAAGTAAGGCTTCTAATTTTCATTTTACAGAAAGAGAAATTGACGCCCGGGGAGGTAAGCTAGTTGGCCACAGTTCACCCAGATGTGACCCAGGTCATCTGACTGCAAGCTTTTGGGCTTGCAGGTTTGCTCTGTTGGGGTGGGAGAGATCTAGATTTAGCAAATGTCCAGGATGAATTTTGTTTCAGAAAAAGTAAGGGAATCCAGGGTAGCTTTAAAAATATATATTTTTATTGATTTCAGAGAGGAAGGGAGATGTGGGGGAGAGAGAGAAACATCAGTGATGGTAGAGGATTATTTATCGGCTGCCTCCTGCATGCCCCACACTGGGGATTGAGCCTGCCACCGGGGCACGTGCCCTGACCGGGAATCAAACTGTGATCTCCTAGTTCACAGTTCAACGCTCGACCACCGAGCCACGCCGGCTGGGCCAGGGTAGCTTTGATCTTTATTCATCGGTTTGTTTCTGAGCGCCTGCTGTGTGCTGTGCGCTCAGGAGGGAGAGGCGGAGGACCTGCTTCCTGTTTGTGGGAAGCTCCAAGCCCAGGGGAAGGCAATGGCACACGAGCGAAACACCGCAGGAGAACTACACAAGCCCAGGGTGCCGTTGGGGACCCGGGAGATGGGGTGGGAGGCCAGGGGAATCCTCAAAGGAGACAACCTCAAAGCTGCATCCTGGAGGACTTGGCCAGGCGAGGGCCAGTGGATGATCACCCAGGCAGAGGAAGTGGTGGGTGCAAAGGCCCACCCCCTGCCCCCAGCCCCTGACCCTCTCCTGTGAGAGGACTCGTATATTTGGGGAACTGGCGAGGTTCAAGGTGAGGGATGAAGTCAGGTAAGCAAGGGGGCCTTGGAAGCTCTGAAAAGTATTGAAGAGTTTTTAACAGGAAGGTGACATTTTTATTTTTTATATATTTTATTGATATTTTACAGAGAGAAAGGGAGAGGGATAGAGAGTTAGAGACATCAATGAGAGAGAAACATCGATCAGCTGCCTCCCACACCCCCCTCCCCCCCACTGGGGATGTGCCCGCAACCAAGGCACACGCCCTTGACCAGAATCGAACCTGGGACCCTTCAGTCCGCTGGCCGATGCTCTGTCCACTGAGCCAAACCGGTTAGGGCGGAAGTTGACATTTTTAGAAGATCCTTCTAGTTCCTGGTGGAGAGCGGTGGGGGGAGGCTGAGACTGAGGCCAGCGAGGCCAGGCCAGGATTGTAATAAGAGAGGACGGTGACCTAAACCAGCATAGCTATGGCGGTGGAGGGAGCTGGACAGATTGGGACTATTTATAGGAGGGAGAGCTGACAGGAATGGGGACGGATTGCCCGTAAGGGAAGGGTGAGAGAGAGGAAAGAGTCTGGATGACCTTGAGGCCCATCCTGGCTTGGGCCACCAGGTGGATGGAATGACTTCTTAAGTGAGAATGATCTTTTCAATCCATAAACACGTCCACGCCCGCTATTTTAAGAGGAAGGTGCTCCGTGTTCCAGTTGTTCCACTTTGTCTTCAGGGTTCCGAGGGCGCCCCTGGGCTGTGTTCGCCTTGCACCTTGAGCGTGGGAAAGCCACACTTCAGGGCAGGCTTTGTCTTTCCTTTGCTCTTCTCTCTCAGCGGACGCTCAGGATGTGGCACCTTTCCAGAACAGGGGTCTGCTGTGGACACGCTGGGGGCCTCCCCGCCTCTTGTGCAGCTCATGGGCTTCGGGGAAAGCTAACCCTGCCCTGGATGCACGGGCGGGGCATGAGGTTCAAGCCTAAGGTGGCCTGAATAATTGTACGTCTTGTCCTTTGGGTTCGTCCCCTGGGTCTGCCTAACAAATGACGATGAACGTAAAACAACAGGGTTGTTTTCTCACAGCTCTGGAGTCCAGAAGTGCAAAATCACATGATCAGCAGGGCTGTGCTCCCTCCTGAAGGCGGGAGGTGGTGGAGTCTGTGCCTTGACTCCTTCAGCTGCTGGTGACTCCCGCCCGACCTTGCCTTGTCGCTGCTCACCTGGCGGCTGCTCCCACGAATCACTGCCTGTCTTCACAGGCCTCTCCTCGCCGTGTCAGTCTTCTGTCTCTTAAGAGGATACTTATCATTGGATTTAGGGCTCATCGGGGGGGGGGGAAGACAGGATGATCTCATCTCAAGATCCTTAACTTAATTGCCTCTACAAAGACGCTTTTCCCAAATAAGGTCACTTTCACAGGTTCTGAGGGTTAGGAAGGAAACATATATTTTTTGAGGCCGCCATTCAACCCTCTGCAGCAGGGGTGGGGAACGTCTGGCCCTTGGGCCATATAAGACTTGAGAAATCCTTTGGCCTGGCCCTGCCAAGGCATTTAGGGTGAGTTAATTACATGTTTGACCAAATATAGCGGGGTAATTTTTAAGGTAATGATTGTATATGGCCCTCAAATGGTGTTATAAATATCCAAATGGCCCTGGGCAGGGAAAAGACTTCCCATCCCTGGACTACGGCTTCTGTGGATGGCAAGACGATGATCACCTTGGGACCATGATGACATCGTTGGACTCCTACCTGCCAACCCGGAAGCCTGCCTGCCTGCGTGGGGACCTCCAGTTATTTAATGTAGCCAATCCTCCTTCCTGGTTTAAGCCAGTTTGACGTGACTCCTCCCCGGCTGCTTCGCTGCGGAATGTGCCCTGCCGGACGCGTGTGCCCATCTGGAGCCCCGCATGCAGGCAGGCCATGGGGTGTGGGGCAGAGATTGTGGCGGCTGGAATTCTCCTCTGCCGGGCTCTATTGTTGTCACTCTGTGACCTGGGCAAGCCGCAGACCATCAGTTTGAATATATAAATGGGGCCCTTGTCCCTGCAAAACGCTTTTCAAAATGGAAGCCACTGTGGGCTGTGCTGCTATGGCCTCTGCATTCCAAGAAAGACGCAATAGAGCTGGAGCAGAGCCAGGCGATGGAGTGAGGAAGGGCTTTCACCACCAGTGAGGATTCTGCAGCCTGGGAAGCTGGAGGCTGAGGAGGAACGCGATTACAGCTTTTTATGTGAAAGGCGTGATTGGTAAGGCAGGACAGACTTGTTTATCAGCTCCCAGAATCCTTAGAAGCCTAGGGAGCCACTCCCGGAAGCTTGGGGAGTTGTTTCAGGGCAAGCAACGGAAAGTGCTCATTTACGCAGTGCAGAGGCGGACTCAAGGCTCCTGGGCAGCTCAGTGTAGTGCCCCTGGAATCAGGAAGTCCTGGGCTCCTCTCTTCTCTCCTCCCTGGATCTCGGATTGCTCACTAGGAAGCTGGCAACAGGAAGCCTGGTACTAAACCAGCAGCAAACTCCCACAGACTAACCGCTGCCCATCCACCCACCCACCAGCACTGACACCCTTGTGACCAGCGGCCTGCTTGTTCTGTGGATGGACTAACTGCAGATCGCATTGCGTCTCTTTGCCTCTCCCTTACTCAAGGGCCACGCAAGCAGTTCTCTCCTACTTCTCCTTCATCGTCCATTTCCCCCTCTCCAGCCGATCATCGTCATCTGCACGAAAACCATATCATTCCTCCCATCTGAAGACAACCCTCTCTAGGTTTCACTACCCCCTCTAACTCCCGTCCACTCTCACAGCGCCGCCGTACAGCAAAACTCATGGAAAGAATCGTCTATTCTGTCTCCTCTAGTTCAGCAAATCTTTAGAAAATGAAGATACTCCTGGAACCACCACCAGGTGGAAAAAGAGGGAGTAAGACCAGCATCCCAGAAGCTCTGTGCTCCTCCCAGTCACTCACCCCTCTCCACACTCCAAGGTAACCACTGTCCTGGCACCACCACCAGTGAGTTTTATCTTCTTACCTTTATCATGGTAAACTACACATCACATAAAGTTTGCCATTTTAAGCATCTGAAAGCATACAGTTCAGTGGCATTGAGTACACGCACAGTGTCGTGCAACCATAACCACGGCCTGGTTCCTGAACATTTTCATCACTTCACAGGGGACCCCATCCCCTTCGCAGCCACTCCACTCCCCATTCTCCTCCATCTTTGGCAACTGGTAGTCTGCTCTTGGTTTCCATGGACTTGCCTGTTGTGGATATTTCAGGCGAATGGAATGGTATAGGAGGTGGCCCTTGGTGCCTGTCATCTTTTACGCATCACAGTGTTCTCAGGGTTCATTCACGCTGGAGCACGTATCAGAACCTCATTCCTCGTAGGGCCGAATAACAGCCCATGGTATTGCCGTCCCACGTCTCTGTATCCATCCATCAGCTGAGGGGCATTGGGTTGTCTCCACCTTTGGGCCATCACAAATGCTGCTGCTATGAGCAACCGCACGCACACCTGTTTTGCTTGCACACCAGTTTTACCTGCTTTTGAACTTTAAGTGGACCACGTGATTTACATTGCTTTTCCGTCTGACTATACTCTAGGCAGGTTATATTCTATAACGTGACATCCATCCACGTTACTGTATCACAGTCACCTGCTCACTTACATTGCTGAATAATGTGTCATGTGTGACTATACCACCACTTATCTATTGTTGACGGGTTATGTCCAGTTTGAGGTTATTATGAAGAATGCTGCTAAAAAAAAAAAAAAAAAAAGAATGCTGCTCTGAAAGTTCTTTTATTTATTTATTTATTTATTTATTTATTTATTTATTTATTTATTAAAATATATTTTATTGACTTTTTACAGAGAGGAAGAGAGAGGGACAGAGAGCCAGAAACATCGATGAGAGAGAAACATTGATCAGCTGCCTCCCGCACACCCCCCACCGGGAATGCGCCCGCAACCAAGGCACATGCCCTTGACCGGAATCGAACCCGAGACCCCCCAGTCCTCAGGCTGACGCTCCATCCACTGAGCCAAACCAGTTTCGGCTGAAAGTTCTTTTTAAAAAATATTTTTATTGACTTCAGAGAGGAAGGGAGAGGGAGAGAGATATAGAAACATCAATGCTGAGAGAGAATCATTGCTCGGCTGCCTCCTGCATGATCGGGGATCAAGCCTGCAACCTGGGCATGTGCCCTGACCAGGAATCGAACTGTGACCTCTAGGTTCATAGGTTGATGCTCAACCACCGAGCCAAGGCGTTGGGCTGAATGTTGTTGTTTATGTCTTTCGGTGAAAACACACACCGATTGCCGTTAGACATAGACCTAGGAATGGAATGTTGGGGTCACAGATAATGTGGGGGTCACAGGTGGAGCTTTACCACCAAAGGGTTTCCCAAGGTGGTTCCAGTTTTCATTTCCCTGGGAGTGCGGGAAAGTTCCAGCTGCTCAGTGTCTTCCCCCAGGCCTTGATGACCTCTACGTTCTCTAGGAATTTGACTATTCTCGGTGCCTCATAGAAGTGGAATTGTACAGCATTTGTCATTTTGTGACTGCTCTTTTTTTTTTTTTTGTTGACCTTGGCAGTTTTGAGGAGTGAGTTACTGGTCAGGTATTTTGTAGGATGGCCTGCTGTTGGAATTTATCTGATGTTTTTCTTATGATAAGGTTTGGTCTTTGATGTGTCTTTATCACTGACTCTGTCAAACGAGATGCCGGCTGCTGAGGCTTCAGTAAGGAAAGCCCAGAGGCTTGGTGTATGCTCATTTTACAGATGCCATTTGATCTCCGAGAATGGTAATCAGTTGCTCAGAGTCATGCAGCCGGTCAAAGGCAAAGATGGGATCTGGACTCATCCCCCTGACTTCAGACCTGCGTGTGCTCTCTCCGTCACATCCCCTTTCTCTAGGCCACGCAGAGCCTGTCGGTGGGGCTGCTCAGAGCTGGGCAGGCTGCCAGCTGCTGGGCCACCTCCACTGAGCAAGCAGGCCCCCCCACCCCCCAGATTCTCTTAGGTCTCCCCACCCCCAATTTGAAGTATTTTATATATACATATGAGTGTATATAATGCATGGATGGGGTCAGTAATAATAAAAATAAAACCCTTGGACCCGGCACCTAACTTAACAAAGACAACGTTTCCAATAACCGCTCCCCTCCCACGTGCTCCCTGCAAATCCCACCCTCCTCCCTCACCCCTTCAAATAATCATCATCCTGAACGTTGTGTTCTTCATTCTCCTGCTTGTACAGTTTTACCACACAGGCACGTGTTCCTGGTCAGTACGCTGTTTAGTCTGAAGGGTTTTTGGATTTCTAGGACATGAAACCACACTGTATACATTATATTGCGATTTGCTTTATTCATTCAACATTGTGTTTATGGGATTCTTTCATGAAGTTATAGCTTATTTATTTTCAAGGCTAGATAGTATTCCATTGTATGATATATATATATATATATATATATATATATATATATATATATATATATTTTTTTTTTTTTTTTTTTTAAATATATTTTATTGATTTTTTACAGAGAGAAAGAGAGGGATAGAAAGATAGAAACGTCGATCAGCTGCCTCTTGTACACCACCTACTGGGGATGTGCCCACAACCAAGGTACATGCCCTTGACCGGAATCGAACCTGGGACCTTTTAGTCCGCAGGCTGACGCTCTATCCCCTGAGCCAAACCGGTTTCGGCTGATGATATATTTTCTAATCCAATCTCTGTCCATGAGTGTTTGGGCTGTTTGCAGTTATTCGCTTAAAAAACATTTTTTTTTTTTCCTTCAGAGGGAGAGAGAGAGAGAAACATCAGTGATGGGAGAGAATCATTGATTAGCTACATCCCCTAGTACAATGGTCGGCAAACTGCGGCTCTCGAGCCTTGGTTTGCCCCTCTGTTGACTAATGAGTTTGCTGACCACCGAGACTCTCAATTCCAATAATTACAGGCTATTGTTATTCTTTGTGATTAAGCCCCTATCCCAGTGATCGGCAAACTCATTAGACAATAGAGCCGCAGTTTGCTGACCACTGTCCTAGTAGAGATTGAGCCTGCAACCTAGGCATGTGCCCTGACCAGGAATCAAACTGGCGACTTTTTGGTGCATGGGACAGCACTCAACCGACTGAGCCGCACTGCCCAGGGCTGCAGTGTTTGTATTTGTGAATAGTGCTGCTGTGAACACCTGGGGCCCAGAACGTGGGAGTGTTTCTCTAGGTCCGTGGTGAGCAAACTGTGGCTCGTGAGCCACATGCGGCTCTTTGGCCCCTTAAGTGTGGCTCTTCCACAAAATACCATGGCCTGGGCGAGTCTATTTTGAAGAAGTGGCCTTAGAAGAAGTTTAAGTTTAAAAAATTTGGCCCTCAAAAGAAATTTCAATGGTTGTCCTGTTGTTATTTGGCTCTATTGACTAACGAGTTTGCCGACCACCGCTCTAGGTAAAACGATGATGAGTACAATCGCCAGGTCACAGACTGTGTGTGGACCAGATAACGCCAACATGTTTCCTGAAGGCCTGGGGCCCATCGACACTCTTGTCAACAGTGTGTGGGGTCCCCACACTTCACACTCTCAGGTCTCTGTGCTGGTCTGTCTTCCCCTCAGCTGTGTCCACGTCTCAGGGGCCCTTGGCTGTACTTGAGTGTCCTTCGACCTCCGGCCTGAGTCTCTGTGGCTTGGTCAGCGCCAGGCTGACCTGGACTTCCTGCTTCCCGAGAGTTGGGGCCATTGCTTGTGTTGTTGGCTCAGCCTCTGGGAGCTCTGGGCACAGAGCTTCAGCCTTAGCTCCCGATTTGTTCCCAGCAGGGACCTGGGGAGGGGGAGGGGAAGGGTTGTGGGAGGGGGGGGGGAAGAGGAGGGAGGGATCAATGTGGTTAGATATCATGTCTCTTGCCAAGCCAGGTGGCACTGGAATTTTCTGCCATAGAGGAGGCAGTGCCCTGCCCTGCACCCCAGAACCAGGAATCCTTAAAGAGAGCGTTAATGGCTTTTTCTAAAAGGCCTTTTGGCAGGTTAACGCCGGCACTGTCAGCGCTGCAGGAGGACGTGACATCTGTGCTGGCCACAGGCCAGGCCCCGTGGACATCTCAGCGCACGGAGCCAGCCAGCTCCTCAGCCGGGGCCTCAGGTGTGCGAGTGCACGGTGCTGACCCCACCCAGCCAGGGCAGTCCTGGGAGCTCACTTCCTGTTGCATTCGCCTTCTTGCCAGATGCTTCTCTTTTGACAGGGGCTGTGCCAGACATGTTGCCATCTTCCCAGGCTCAGAGTGTCTGGATTTTCCTTGTCATGGGAAGTTACTGTGATACGGTGGAAGGAACTGGGCTTGAAGCTAGAAGGATCTGGCTTTGCATCCCAACGCTGTCACCTCTTAGTTGGGTCATTTAGCCTGTTTGAGCCTCAGTTTTTTCATCTGCAAAATGGTAATAGGAATTCCTACTTCAATGGATTCACTAAAATAAAAAATAAAGAGCTTGGCACAAAATGATTGCTCAATAAATATCAGCGACTGTTATGAGATGAAGGGAACTTATTTTCACTGAAGGGAAATATTGACATAGAAAGTAATAATTTCCTGCAGAACAGCCCAGGTGTCAGATTTTCAAGTATTTATAAACATTTTAAAAAGGAATACATTATAAATGTTTTTGGAAACTCTTACCATCTAAAACAGCATGGATGGACCTGAAGAGTATTATGCTAGGTGAAATAAGCCAGAGAAAGATCTCACTCATATGTGTAATCGAATGAATAAAATAAACTGATGAATAAAATAGAACCAGAGATGTGGAAGCATGGAACGGACTGAGGAATTTGAGGGAAGGTGGGGGTGGGATGGGGTGAGTGGAAGAAGGTGGGAGGGGAGCGATTAACCCATGGACCCAGACAATAGAGTGGTGAAGGCCACGTATGGAGTGGAGGGGGTCGATGGGGAAAAACACACAAAGGAGTCATCTGCAATAGTTTCAACAATAAAGAAATTAAAAAACTATTTTGGGGAAGAGAAACCCAAAACTCCCCGAAGAGTCCACCGCCTGAACACAACCTCGTGAATGTGTTGGTTTTTTCCTCCACAGCCTTTAAATGGTTGTAATTGTAGGATACACACACCTCAGTATTCTTCTTCCTTTACTTAACACTGTATCATAACATTTTCCCACATCGCTACGTGCTACTCATAACTGTAATTTTTATGACCACATACCACTCTTAATGAAGACCTTTATGCAGAAAGTTCTCTAGTATTTCAGGTTTTCCCCTTAGGATTCCAGAAGGCAAATAACTGGGTCATAGGACATAAACACTTTTTATAGCATCAAATTCGTACAGCCAGACAGCTCTCCAAAAAGATGGTATCAATTTGTAATGCAGAAATGTCTGATAAAGCTCCTCCAACAGTGTGTTGGTTGGAATAGGGTGTGATAAATACAGTTTCTCTTGGCTGAGTTATGACCTGGGTCTCGTCCTGATCAGGAGCAGTTGCCAAGCCGGAAAAAGTAAAAAGGAGTTCAGAAACCATAACCAATTTCATTAATGCAGAATCATGGAGCTGAGAAGAACTTGAGTGGTGTATTCCCTTCTTGTCTCCCCTTCTGCACATATTTTAATGTAACAGAATTTAAAATTTTTATTTTAACATAAAAGCTTATTTTTTTTTCTGTCACAAGGGTAAAATGTGATTATTGTAGACACTTTGGGAACTACAGAAAAAATTGAAAGATAAACCACTCTTAGTCCCAAGGTTAATATTTGGGTAGATACCCCCTCCCCCCATTTTTTCTCTAAACATTTTCTTTTATGTAATTGTAAATATAGTTCTGTGCGAGTAATGTTAAAGTTATATTTTTCACTTAAGAGTATAATATAGGTATTTATTCATATAACTATAAATATATGCTTTTATAGCCCATGCATTTTATTTTTATTGGCTTTTTTTTAAAAAAAAAGAAAATACATACTCATGATTTTAAAAAATTCAAATAGTGATGCCTCAACAATGAAGGTGGTGTTCCAACCCTTAACCTCATTCACCCTCCCCAGAGGAACCGCTGTCATTACTTTAGGTTTTCAGAGGCCTTCTGTGCGTATTTGACATAAATAAGCTTTTCTACACCTTCAATACTAGGAGCACCAGACACACTGCTTTGCATCTTGCTCTCTTGTCTTTTTTCACTTACTGTGTCTTGGAAATCATCCCCAAAAGCACACGTGCTTTTGACATGGTCTTTCTTTTTAACGGCCAATAGTACATACTGCGTGCATGTGCCGTAATGTGTTTCCCAGACTCCCGTGGAAGACTGCTCCTTTCTTCTGCTCCTGCAGACGGTGTGTCCGGCAACAGGCTTGCCCTTCATGCACACGTGTTAGTAATATCTGTAGGATAAATCCCCAGCAGTGAGATTTGGCGAGGTCAACAGATGTATTTAAAAATGTACATTTTAGCCCTGGCTGGTGTGGCTCAGTTAGTTGGGTGTCAGCCCATGTACTGAGAAGTTGCTGGTTCAGCTCTGGGTCAGGGCACACGCTGTGTCAATCCCCGTAGGAGGTGTGCTCTCTCCCTCTCTCTCTTCTAAAATCAAAAACATATTAAAAAAAATAAAACGGTACACTTTAAATTTTGATAGATTCTTTCAGATTGCCTTCCATAGGAGTTGCACAGATTTCAACTCAATAACATGTAAAAGTACTTGTTGCCCTATACCATTTCCAACAGAGTGTTAACAATGTCTTTGAACCGTGACAAATTGAAAGGTAAAAATAGTATTTCGATTTCATTTTAATATACATTTTTCTTATAAGAAAGGCTTAATAATCTTGCAAAGCTACACACACACACACACACACACACACACACACACACTAGAGGCCCTATGCACAGAATTTGTGCAAAGGGCTAGGCCGTTGTGGCCCGGCTTCATCTGGAAGGTTGTCCGGAAGGATGTCTGAAGGACATCCAGAAGGTCGTTCGGCTGTCTGGTCTAATTAGCATATTTTATTATTATAGATGTATCTCTATATATATATTAAATGTTTTTTATTGATTTTAAAGAGAGTGGAAGGGGGAGGGAACCATCTATGAGAGAGAAACATTATCGGCTATCTCCTGCATGTCTTCTACTGGGGATCAAGCCCACAACCCGGGCATGTGCCTGACTGGGAATTGAACTGTGACTTCCTGGTTCATTGGTTGACCTACTCAACCACTGAGCCACACCAGCTGGACAGAGTCACTTATACTTTGTTTTCTGCGAACTGATTAGACATTATTTTTAATTGCTGAAAACTGTCCCATGGAGAGGATTTACCATAATGTAACCTAACCACTTCTGTGTTATATCTAAACTTTCACTGTTATAAATAACTAGAGGCCCGATGCATGAAATTTGTGCAAGAGTAGGCCTTCCTTCCCCTGGCTGCCAGCACTGGCTTCCCTCTGGCACCCAGGACCCTGGCTTCCCTCGCAGCCCTGGAAGGTTGTCTGGAAGGACATCCGGTCTAATTAGCATATTACGTTTTTATTATAGATACCACAGTGAACTTCTTTAGTTTTTGCATAAAGCATCGTCAGCATTTTTTTTTTTTTTTTTTTGGCATAGAATCTTGGAAATAAAATCTGTGGGTCAAAGGGTATCGGCATTTTAAAGACATGATTGCCAAATGCTCTTGGAAAAGCTCAGACTAGTTTACAACCCCACTGCGACATGCCCGTGCGCCCAGCTCACCGTCCCAGCGCCAGCACTGGCTTTCCGCATTTGACGGATCTCCCAGGCTTCCACTCCTGCAGTTATTTTGTGCTCTGACCCAGTGTAAGCCCAACCCTTCTGTCCCTGTTTGTATGGCAACAAATCCTTCCTGTCACACTGAGGGAGGCTCCGCTTTGTTCTGGGAGGACTTAGCGTTCTGCATCAGAGACATCAGCTTTTCTTTCTTTGTAAAACCCCACAAATGCCACCTTTGGACGCATCGTTGTAGAAGAAAAACCTTGCTGTCCCAAGAAGTGCTGAGATGGGTGCTTCTCTGCTGGGTTGCTAATCGGAATGGATTACCCACGGCCCCGAGGTGCGGGCAGCACCGCACGTCCGGCTCCGTGTAGGGAGGTGCTGTCCGATTCACGCTTGCTGGGAGGTAGCCCGTCAGTGAGGTGACCCTGGGGAAGGTGTCCCCTGGGAGAGGAGACTTGTGTTTTTATCTGCGTGACATCTCTTTCCTCTTCCAGTCAAATAGGGGCTTCGTTTGCTTGGTTAAATTATTGTCTGGTGACCTAGCCCTGGCCCAATAGAATCCCCTTTTCTCTTGGCCAGAGTGATGGACTCAGCCAGCCCGTGGCCCAAGAAGGACCGGTTACAGTCCTTCCTGCGATTTGATATACGGACACCAGGAGAGAGAGACTGTTTTCTCATGAAGTCTGGTAAACTGGGATGACTTGGGCTTAAGGCTGTTGGTCCTTCTCTTTCCCTCCATGAGGAAAATGCTGTCTGTAGCAGAAGCCTGCGAATATGGCTCTAAGGAGACACACAGATGAGGCCAGAGAGGGAAAGTGCCCGTCTTCACGTCCACTTGTCTAAACTGGGTTAATTTTTGCAATTACAACAGAAAAACTGTAGTTCACCTGGAGAGGTCAGACAGCATGCATCTGAGGGGTGAGCCCAGAGAGTTCTGGAAAGAGGGAGCTGAGGGCTGGTGCTAGAGGAAAATGTCAGCTGTCAGATTCAAACACCTCAGGTGTTTGAGACGATAGGATGGAGCAAGGTAAGAATTGGTGGCCGGGAATAGGAGAAGCTAGCCAGAGGTGAGGGAGTGTTTTCCATTCATCTGGGAACAAAGTAAGCAAGAGGCAGCCGATTAAATTATTCTCTCTCGTCATTGATGTTTCTTCCCTCTCTCCCTCTCCCTTCCTCTCTCTGAAATCAATAAAAAATCATATTAAAAATCATGTTAAAGAAATGGGGTTCTGAGCTTTTCTTTATTTTAAAAGTTTTCTATAATGTGATTGTTTTTATAATGAAAAGTTATGAAAAATGCATTGAATTGCACCAGCTCGATGTTGCTTTGCTCTGTGCAAAACACCTGAGGGTTGCTTAGCTTTGCTTTATACAAAGTGGTAATATCAAATTGCCAAGGAGGTTTAAAATATATATATATATATATATCTGTGGTAAGATAGACATAATGTAACATTTATCATTTTTAGTATGCAGTTCAGTGGTGTTCAGCACATTCATATTGTTGTACAACCATCACCATCACCCAACTCCAGCACTTTTTTTCATCTTTCCAAACTGACACCCTGTCCCCATTAAACAATAACTCCTTCCTCCCCCTTCCCTCAGCTCCTGGTAACCCTATTCTACTTCCTGTCTCTGTGAATTTGACTGTTCTAGGTACCTCGTATAAGTGGAATCACGCCATATTTGTCCTTTTGTGCCTGCTTTATTCACGTAGCATAATGTCTTCAAGGTTCTTCATGTTGAAGCATATGTCAGAATTTCCCATTTCCTTTTTTTTAAGACTGAATAATATTCCACAGTACGTAGACACCACATTTTGTTTACCCATTCATCCATGCTTGGACATTTGGGTTGTTTCTACCTTTTGACCTTTGTGATAATGCTGTTAGGAACATGAGTGTACAAAAATGTCCCCTTACTAGGTGTACTGGTTAATAATGTGAATTTTTTTCACTAGATGGAGTTAGATGTATGTTGATATATATGCGATTTGATACGTATGCTGTTTTGTTGTATTGACAACAAGCTTCAAAACTTCATATGTCAAATTTGCTGAAGGTATTAACATCATAGATATTTTTACGCTTAAAAATGTCAAACTTCATGCAAAAACGAAGCATTTGGGGGAAGTTTTAATTCATTATTTTGAAGAAAAGCGCTGCTGAATACTTTGGGAAATTAATGGTGAACACACTCCATTTCAGGATACTTGGGAACGCTGGTTTAAATGCTTTAAAAGTGATGATTTTGATGTGAAAGACAAAGAACATCCAGGTCAACCGAAAAAGTTTGAAGACCAACAATTGCAAGCATTATTAGATAAAGATGCATGTCAAACTCAAAAACAACTTGCAGGAAGATTCAACGTTGCTCAGTAAACAGTTTCTTTTTTCCCCCCTCTCATATATTTTATTGATTTTCCACAGAGAGGAAGGGAAAGAAATAGAGAATTAGAAAAATCGATGAGAGAGATACATCGATTAGCTGCCTCCTGGACATCCCCCACAGGGGATGTGTCTGCAACCAAGGTACATGCCCTTGACTGGAATCAAATCTGGGACCCTTGAGTCCACAAGCCAGCACTCTATCCACTGAGCCAAACCAGCTAGAGTGGAATACCATTTTTTTTTTTGAGTACCATTTTGTATAAAAAAGGTATGATTGTGGAGATAGGTTTTAGAATATTCATTATACATTTTTTCAATCAAAAGGGAAATAAGTGATCATTTGTCTAAAATTTGGAATATGGAGAAAAGCAGAAAGAACAAAAGTTACCCGTGGTTCTACCCCTGTCAATCAATCGTATCCCGGTGTAATGTGTTTGATTGCATTTCCTGCACAGCACACCTGGGCATGGCATCCGTTTGACCACTCCAGGCCGAGAAGAGGAGCATTTAGTCATCCGAATGGAGCTGTGTCTTTTCATTTAGGAAGGTTTACACTGTCAGGAGGTAGCAGGGGCATGGCGGCTGCAGAGAGCAAGAAAGGACTTGTGAAGTGCTTTCAGCTGCGAGGATGCTTTTAGCCCGTCGCCTCCCGCTGCCCCCTGTGAGCCAGCTTCACGCTTTTCCCAGGCAGCTCCCAAGCCAAGGACGGAAAGTGGCGGAGGCACCAGCACCCACCATTTCTGCCTCGTGGGGGACCTTCTGAATGGCCAGCGTTGCTCCACTCCCCACCGGGCTGTCCAAGACGTTGCCTAATTCACACTGTGGCCCGAGACACTCCCTGCTCTATTTTTCGTCCTCCTCTCTTTTCCCAGGATTGGGTCTGCACGCACTCTGGGGGCTTCCCATGCCCAGTCCTGCCGCCGCCCCCTTTGTTTTTTGTAGTTCTTGTCCTGCAAGAAACCCCTCACTCCTAATTCCAACTCTGCGTCTACGAACTCCTGACTCCACCGGCGCTTCCTGGAGCACCCAGACCCGCACAGGTGGCGACTGCTAGTGAGAAGAGCCTGTTCCTGAGTTTTTGTTTAGTGTTTGAAAAGCCAAGGCTATAATTTCTACATCAACTAACGTTCAACATACCACCAGTTTTGGACGTAGTACAGAACATGAAAGTATTTATAAAAATTGTGTCTTCCACTTTCCTGACTCAAATAACCTTATGCTTTAATATTTTAAGAAGTGTAACATAGTGGTGTAAGAATGAAATTCTCGCTCTCTTTTTATTTTTAAATATGTTTTTGTTGATTTCAGAGAGGAAGGGAAAGGGAGAGAGAGAGAGAGAGATAGAAACATCAATGATGAGAGAGAATCATTGATCGGCTGCCTCTTGTACAACCCCAACTGGGGATTGAGCCCCCAACCAGGCAGGTGCCCTTGACCGGAACTGAACCTGGGACCCTTCAGTCTGCAGGCCGGCGCTCTATCCACTGAGCCAAACTGGCTGGGCCCAAACTCTGGCATTTGGATATTGGCCTCTTCTGAAGCATTGGGCACACAAACGTTGCATTGGTAGCTGTAGAATAATATGTAAGAACTCCGAGAAACCATAGAAAACACACTAATGAAAGACTGGAAATGAAAGAGAATGTAACCTGGAAACCAAGCCCTGCATGACAGAGGTGGCCAGATAACACTGAAACGCGAGGGGAATTGTGGGAACTAGGACAACTGCTCTCTAAAAATCCCAGCTGTGCCGGGACCGGTTTGGCTCAGTGGATAGAGCATAGGCCTGCGAACTGAAAGGTCCCGGGTTCGATTCAGGTCAAGGGCATGTACCTTGATTGCGGGCACATCCCCAGTAGGGAGTGTGCAAGAGGCAATTGATCGATGATTCTCTCTCATCGATGTTTCTAATTCTCTATCCCTCTCTCTTCCTCTCTGTGAAAAATCAATAAAATATTTAAAAAAAATCCCAGCTGTGACTAATCAATGAAGTCTAATTAATGCACAAGAACACAACATAGTAAAAATGTGTTACAGCTGAGCATCTTGTAATGCAAGCCGGTGGAATGAAGTACTGAACACAAAGTAAATTTATAAAACAAATGGTATCTGCTGTAACTCACACCACTGTGGGAGCTCTTAAGAGTCACTAATAAAATAGTCACACATTTTATTTATCTGACTTTGGAGATGCAACATACTGTTTCCAGATGGTCATGCTCCCCCCCCCCCCCTGCCCCCCTCAGTCAGGAAGGCCAGTCGGTACCTGTAGCCACACCTTTCCTTTCCACGTGGCCTAGTGAGCAGCTCCTGCAACGAAGGCCGAGTCCTGGGCTGCAGCCTGACCGCAGGTCTGAGATCTTGCCTGTAATTTTCGTAGCTGCCCCATCCTGCTCCTGTCTTGAGCGCCTGGGTCTTGTGTCTGGGGCCCTAGAGGTCACAGCCCTGGGCATTTTCCTCGTCGCTGCATTCATTTCCCTGACACAAAGCCCACCCCTCATGCTCCCTCCTCCCCAAGTCCCAGTTGGACCTGGAACTTCATCTTTGCCTGGCTTGGGGGTTCTCCACCTGGCTGCCCACTCACCACTGCCCGGGCTGCACGCCTAACCACTTCACTCGGAACCTCTGGGACCAAGCAGCTGCATTTTTAAAGCGTCCTAGGTGATAACCATGTGTAGCCAAGGCTAAGCATCACTGGCACGTTATACCCACTTTTCCCAAGGAAGGAGAGAGGAAAAGCACTCTTCCATAGCTTTGCACCAGGCCCATTTCACTGGCCACACACACCACTGCCCTTGAGGCAGAGCTGGATGCCCTCGCCTTGCCCCGTTCTGCAGTGCCCGCCATAGCTCTCTCTCTCTCTCTCTTTTTTTTAAAAATACATATTTTTGTTGATTTCAGAGGGGAAAGGAGAGAGGGAAATATCAATGATGAGAAAGAATCATGGATGGGCTGCCTCCTGCATGGGGCACACTGGGGATCAAGTCCAGAACCTGGGCATGTGCCCTGACTGGGAATTGAACCATGACAGGTCGACACTCAACCACTGAGCCATGCCAGCTGGGCCGGCCACAGCTCTCGTCACAGAGTAGATGCACACAGGCGTGGCCTCCATGAAACAACACTAAGTTTCTTACGGATGGCCCTTAGACGTAGTTCTCTCCATACTCTCACCTGAACCCTCAAATGAGCCAGACGGATGTGGAAGTTGGGGTAAAAACTCAGGATTGAGATCTGTCCTTGATAGCAAATGGACATGTGGCCCTGGTCATGCTCTTTAACCCTACGAGGCCGAGACTTTTACACCTGAAGACGAGAACGGTACTTTTGCTCATTGATTCTCCTTTATTGGGAGCCTGGCTAAGAGCTAAGGCTTGACCTACATCATTTCCAATCCTCTCAACACCCCTTGAGGCAAATCTTTGTTCCTTTTTTTCTGATGGGAAAACAGACTCAGCTAAAGGAACTTGTTAGGGTCACGCAGCTAGTTACCGCCTGAACGGGCATCTGCCACCATTCCTGGTGATTAAGGGGATGGGCTTTGGAATTAGACTAAGTTCAAATCCCTACTTCACTTATTTTTAAACAATAAGATATTTTTATTGGTTTCAGAATGGAAGGGAGAGGGAGAGACAGAATCATCAATGAGGAGAGAGAATCACTGGCTACTTCCTGCTCGCCCCACACTGGGGATCCAGCCCTCACCCGGGCAAGTGCCCTGACCCGGAATGAACCGGGTGACCTCCTGGTTCATAGATGCTCAACCACTGAGCCATGCCAGGCCCTGCTTCATCTCTTGCTAACCAGGGAATCTTGAGCATGGGAATTAACCAATCTAATCTTCCATTCCCAAGGGAACCCTAAGAATTTTCTACTCCCAAATCTCTTTTGGGCGGGCTGTGGCTGGGTGGTAGTAGGGATCAAGAGAGCAGTGTAGGCAACAGGTTACTACTACAGCTGACCAATCCAAACTGGGGGAGTGAACTCCCCTCCTTTTTCCAGTCGGGGCTCCCTCCAGGTAGAGGTGCCAGGGAGAAGAGCACCTGAGACCATCTGGATAAATGAGCACACAAACTGACTTTGACCGACCTCAGTGGGAGAGGCAGCAGGTATGGGCTGAAGCCACAGGTTCCTCTAGTGTGCAGGTTCAAGATATTCCTCTCAGACGATAATCTCCCACAACCGCCTCTCAAACTCCTCCCTAGAACTTCCCCTGAGGATTCTCTGTGCCTGTCCGGAGTGACCCTGTACTTTATCTGCACGTGGCTTTTTCTCATCATAACATCATAGCATAAAGTGTGTGTGTGGGGCCTGTTGCCAGGGTTACCGGATGTAGGGTATACCAGGTTTAGCCTTTGCTGAGTCCTGACTTCATTGGTTCCACTTCCCCTGTGTTCTAGACTCTTTCTAGGCTCCTCACGTTTGTGGTCACAAAAACGTAAACATGTCCAAGTCTCTCTCTCTCCTTATTTTCTCTGATTCTCTACAAGTGCTTCTGGATCTTTACATTATTCTGAGTTCACTGACTTCGCTTTTTATTTCTGTTGACTTATTGTCATCCTGTCCCCCCGCCAGAATCATAAATGTTGACAGTCACCCATCACCTACCCACAGGTTAGTGCGGGGAGTGATTGAGACAACGTGTGTGAGCACCAGACCCATGGTAAATGCTTCTATAAATTAGCTATCATAATGATAATCTATTATTATAAAAGTGTAATGTGCTAAGGTCACCGGACATCCTTCTGGATGACCTTCTGGATGCAGCCAGGGCTGAGAGGACCTCCTTGCATGAATTTCGTGCATCGGCCTCCAACAATTATATAAACAACAGTCACCCTATGTGGCATGATCTATGCTAGCAGGAAGTACAAAGTGCACTAAAAAATGTGCAGTAAACTGAGAAATGTCAAACAGCGATGGGTTCCAACTGCTGTGTGGTGTCCGGGAGCCCAGCATCCTTACCTAATACCTTTACTTACTCATTTGCCAAACATTTATTGAGATTAGCGGTGGCCACTCGTCATATTCACAGCTGTTGGATGTTACTTTCAGAAACGGGTCACTGCCAGGAAAGGGGGTCCTTGGTGGTCTGGCCTGTCCAGGGTTTGCTCCTGACTATTTTTCTTCCTTACCCAAAGAACGTGTGCCTGGACCCAGGCTTACTGCTAACCATTCCCCTTTCTTTTCTGTTACAATTTTCTGCTGGCTTTTCCATACTGTTTCTCTCAGAGGCGACTTCTGTTAAAAGGCATATTTGAGGGCGGGCTGCCTGTTTCTGTAGGGAAGTAGAGGGAAAAACCACCATCCCAGATTCCCAGGTTCCGCTCTGACCCTTGACAGCCTGACACCCCCGGGCCTCAGCCTTCCTCTCTGCAGGACTGGGCGTGGCTTCCGATGCCCTGCATTATGTCCTTAGGGAAGCCCTTCTCTGTGCCAGGATCATTCTGGAAATACAAGGATAAGTAAGGGCTGTGACCTTCAGGCACTTGCAGCCCAAGCGGAAGTGAGCAATCAGGCCCAAGCCTCAGACAGTAGCTACAGAAAGAGACCACTTTCTCATTTAATATCCATATAGTCACGTCAGTCCTGCTGCGGTTCAGGACTGAGGTGGCTGAGGCAGGGGCTGGGTCACTGTGCTTTCATTAAGGCACATTGTGCTCTCAGTGCAGAAGGGGGTGGAGTCATTCCTCAGTCTGCCAGGAGTAGACGTCCCCATCGTCAGTCATTCTGAGAAGAGGCCATCCTGCAATACAAAATAACGACTGGGGCTGCAGGCAGTCACGAATCCTATCTAATAAAACCCTCATATGCAAATCAACCGAATGGTGGAACAGCCGCTTGCTGTGACGCACACTGACTACTGTGGGGCAGACGCTCATATTCATAGGAATCAGCTGGAGACCCCTTATTTTCACTTTTGTATGTGACAAATGAAAATGGCCTAGGTGGCTCACATGGAATGTCTTGTGGACAGAGCTGCATGGACCCTGCCACCTGCTACTAGCCAGCTCTCCCGTGTGTCATAGGCGGCCACAACATAGTTAGCGCAGACTAAAGAGGAGGGAACCTGAGTCTCTAGCCCCTGTGGCAGGGACATCCTGGTGAGCGCACAGCTTGTACCTTATCCTCAGTAGCGATGACCTCTGACCTCTGCCCTGTATACTCTTCTCCTCTTATGTTGCTGCAATCATTAGCTACTCAGACCGCTGGCCCTGCTCCATCCTGGTTAGTGCTCTTGCCTCTTTCTCCCTCAGCTTAGGGGTTTCAAGAACAGACTTCTGGTTCCTTCTCTCCAGCCACTCCTGTGCCCAGGGCTGCCCAACACCCTCCCAGCTCCCCACATGAGGCATCCAGGTGCTCCGGTGCTCACTGGGCTCTGACCTGGGTTCGTGACCTTGGCCTCAGCCCTGGGGGTCAAGAGAGAAGACCAGGAAAAGAAGCAGCCCCTTCCTTTTCGGAACCTGTGATCTATTTTGAACTCATTCTATGAACAACACCAATGCAGGGTCCCGTTTCTGCAATGAGACTCCACTGGGCCACCTCCGGACCCTGTGAGGCAGCCCCACCACACTGCTGTGCAGCACGGATAAGCCAGCGTCCATGCTCTCCGGGGCCCAGGGGGAATGTTGCAAACACTGAGACTGTGGGAATTGAGGAAGTGGAGTTAATGAAGAAGGATAAATCTAGCAAGTGTGGCAATAACAAAGAGAGACCAGGCGACTCCACTCTGGGGAGCTAGGAAGAGGAGAGAGGCGTGGGGTCCCTTCAGTCTCCTGCCTCTGACTTTCCAATTCCCAGATGCTCTGCTCTGAGTCCTATGTCTCCTGAGACCCTCCTAGACATATCCTCGGGGCTCCTGACGCTAGACCGTGGCTCCCACTGTCCCCTGCTCCTGGGGTGCCCTGCCCTCCCATGTCTGCTCTTTCAATCCTGCAGTCCTCCCTTTTCAGTCCAAGTTCAAATATCACTTCTCGCGCATGGTGCAAGGTGGGAACTGGAAATCCTGGGGGAGCACTTTGTAAAGTACAGAGTGTCTAACCACTATGCTACACACCTGAAACTATCATTCAATACAATTATATTGACTGTCAACTGTAGTTGGAAAAATAAGAAAAAAATACTACTTGTCCTTGAAGCAAACCGGGTTAATAACTAGAAATGATATGTCCCTTCCCACCTCTTCTCCTAGCCTGGGGGGGGGGGGGGAGCTTCTGAGGACAGGATTGTGCTTTATTCCCTCCCTGTCCCCCACAGGAGACAAGCTCTGTGCCAGTGTTTTCGTTGTAACTATTTACCTCTCATAGCACTTCTTTTTTTAAAAATTTAATAAATCTTTATTGTTCAGTTTATTACAACTGTTCTTTTTTCCTTCCATAGCTCCCCTCCACCATGTTCCTACCCCACCCTCTGCCCTTACTCTCCCCCTCCCCCCCTGTCCTCATCCATAGGTATATCATAGCACTGCTTGCTGTGTATCTGCCTGTGTGTCTTTCTGCCTGATAGATGGTATGCCTCCACTGTGTGCCTCCCAAGTACAGGCTACTGGGGTTACGGAGATAAACCAGCCACAATCTGGAGAGTTACAGAAGTGTTTGCCCATCATACGCTTGTTTATTTGTCCGGTGTGGTTAGATGGCAGGGGTGTTGCAAGAATCTTTGTGACAGATGACAGAGGTCTGAGCTTAGGATGGCAGAGAGATGGAGTCAAGAGATACTGAGGGTCTCTGGAATTCCCTCTTTGTGTAGCTCTCTCCTCTCTGGTACCCCGTCCAGGGAAATCCACCTGCCTGTTTCCTTAATCCGGGAGTCCACCTGACTCTGTCTGAGTCCCGCTCCCTGCACTGCGGCCTGCCTCTCTTCTGCTCTCTTTGTCCTCCTAATACAGTTATATTGTGATTTTTCCCCTTTCTTTTTATTTTATTATTTTCTCTTTTTCTTTTAAAATATTTTTATTGATTTCAGAGAGGAAGGGAGAGGGAGAGAGAGACAGAAACATCAATGACGGGAGAGAACCATTGATTGGCTGCCTCCTGCACACATCCTACTTGGGACTGAGTTTACAACCTGGGCGTGTGCACTGATGGGGAATCGAACTGTGACCTCCTGCTTCACAGGTCAACGCTCAACCACTGAGCCACACCAGCCAGGCTATATTGTGACTTTTGGTTGAACCAACATCCAATATTTGCCTTATTATGACTCTGTAAATATTATCCTAGGCTGAATCACATGAGGTACAATGATTTCATTTTACTTCTTATATAAGATGGTAGGAAAAAATGCTATGTAGTTCATCCCCCTGTCTATTCTTGGGAACAGGGGATATTACATTTCCCAGCCTCCTTTGCAATGCATCTGGGACCATGTGACTACGTTTTGGCCAATGGAAATGTAAGTGAAGGTAATACGGCCCTTTCAGTCCAAGGCGGCCGGAGGCCTTCTCTACACGCTGGCTCTCCCCTCCAGGCAGGTGGCGTGAGGGACTCTGAGATGGTGGAGTTGCAAAAGGGAAGCAGCCTGGCTCCTGAGTCAGCCCTTGGAGGAGAGCCAGGCCTGTGATATGGATGAAATATAAACCTTTCTGGGCTAAGCCACTGAGATCTCAAGACGTGTCTGTTGTGGCAGCTGCCATTAATAGCTAATGCTTTCAGCATTGCATTATTGTTCTCCAGGTTGCTTAATATTCTTTTAATCATCCTCATTCATCCCCAAACTTTCCCACAGAAAGACAAGCCTCCTCCGTAAGGTCAAACACCCAGCCTTTTCAATGTGCTCCACGCCCTTCACCCCTGACTAATCGCAGTGCCTGGTGATGGGACATCCGGCTTTTCTCTGCCTGATGGGGAGTCAGGAGGCCGGTGAAAGGGGAAATGGGTTATATGTAAGGAGAGGCAGTTTAACTTCATGGTTAAGAGTTCACGCTCTTCAAATTTAGCAGCCGGCAACTTTCCTAACCTGTCTGAGACGTTCTGTTTTGAAACATGGGGATAATAGCTCTGACTTCAGAGGACTGTTGTGAGGATTAAATGAGATGATGCTTGTAAAGTGCTCTCCACACCATTTCTGGCGCAGAGGACGTGCTGATAAATCCTGGTTCTTATTATGAAGGTGAAAAAGCTCTGGGGAGTGACTATGCTTTCCAAGCACCAGGGAATTTAACTGGGAAATGAGTTCTGCTTTGCTTCCCACTCGACGCAGCTGCTCCCTAACGTGAGAGACAGCTGAGGAGGGACCGACATGGAGCGGTGTGTTCCAGGGTCCTCAGTCTGGCTACGACTTAGACTCACCTGGGATCCTTTTATTACTTATTATTTTTATATAATTCTTTAAAAAATTTGTATTTATTTATTTCAGAGAGGAAGAGAAAGGGAGAGAGAGAGATAGAAACGTCAGTGATGAGAGGGAATCATTGATTGGCTGCCTCCTGCAAGCCCCATTTTGGGGATTGAGATCTTAACGCAGGCATGTATGTGCCTTGACAGTGAATTGAACCGGGAACTTCTGGTTCATAGGTCGATATTCAACCATGGAAGCCACACCAACCAGGCTAGGATGCTTTTAAAACTATTAGCATTTTGGGCCCCGACACTGGTATGTTCAAAGCCTCTTTAGTAAAGTGACCAGACGTCCCACTTTTGGCGGGACAGTCCCGATTTTTAACAATTTGTCCCGCATCCCGCGGCGTTTTTAAAAAGTCCCGACTTCCGCCAAGGCCAGTTTGGCACAGTGGCTAGAGCGTAGGCCTGCAGACTGAAGGGTCCCAGGTTCGACTCCGGTCAAGGGCATGTACCTTGGTTGTGTGCACATCCCCAGTAGGGGGTGTGCAAGAGGCAGCTGATTGATGATTCTCTCTCATTGATGTTTCTGGCTCTCTATCCCTCTCTCCTCCTCTCTGTAAAAATTCAATAAAATATATTAAAATAAAATAAAAAAGTCCCGATTTCCAAACACCGCGGGACAAATTGTTAAAAATCGGGACTATCCTGCCCAAAGCGGGACATCTGGTCACCTTACTCTTTAGGCGATTTTAATGGACATGGGGGTTAAGAAACATCGGCCGAGGGCAGCAGGTTCAATCCCCTTAGGAGTTTAATAAAGGACCCTGGATGGGCCCGCACTCTGATTCCGGATTCCGCAGGGCTGGGTGGAGGCTGTGAATTTGCATTTCTAACAAGCACACAGGTGATGCTCCTGAGCAGGCCCAGGCTCACTGGTCAGCCCCCGTCTCCTGAGAAGCCATTTTGGAGGAGGCCCTGGTCTTGGGTCCCCCCCAGCTTCGGACCTTGAACTTGTGGAGCCAGAATCTGGTTCCAGCTCAGCCGGCATCTGACCCAGGACTGGTCACATCCTTCTCTGAGCCTTGGGACAACCTCTTCTCTGAAGTGGCTCTTAAGCTCTAGGAATCTCGGTGAGTCTGTGGCCCTCACACATTTTAACTTTGGTAGAACGTGAGGAGCTGGAGCGGTTTGAGGATCAGGGGAGGGGTCCCTTCTGAGCTGGGCCAGCCTGGGCCCCAGGCCAGTGGGCCCAAGACAAGCCTGCTGGTTCTCTGAGTGCCGTGGAGGAGAAGGAAGGAGAGGATGGGATGGACATTCCCAGAGGCCCCCGGCTGGCCGTGTGGGGTTCAGCGGGGCCCACCTTCCCCAGCACCAGTTTTCCACTGGAGGCGGAGAAGTGAAAAGAGGAGGGGAGAGGACTCATAACCCTGACCTTCATTTGTGGACTCGACCCGGGGGCTGGGTGGCCTTTATCCTCCGGGGTAGCTTGTGGAGGACGGGAGTAAGAACCATTCTGGCTCCTTCTGTGCAGGGCCCCTCACCCTGGGGTTCTGACCCCAGACCCTGTCCCTTCTTGCTGCTGTCACCTTCCTGTGGTGTTTCTGCTCATCTGTAAACGACACGTTGACATTCAAGCTTCCTAAGATAGAAGGCCCTTGGGTCAGAGCAGACCCGTGTGTTTGTTCCTCATGTGTGCTCCATGCCGTCTCTCTCTGGGGTTGACAGATTTGGGGCTGGGTCTGTGAGGATGAGGAAGCGGAGGATGGGGTTGTGGGACTCCCCCTTCAGTAGGAGGTGTGCCTGTGGCTGAGGCCCCCTGGGGTGAGCTCTGAAAGGCCTTGGGGTGCCTGGGAGGGGCTGGCTGCCTTCTAGAGGGATACTCCTTAGAGGCAGAGGGGCCCTGGCCAAGGCCACTTCCCGGGAGCTGCAGGCAGGGGCCGGGGTAGGTGCGCAGGAGGCGCACAGGGAGGGGATTCGTGCTTTGGCCGCGTGAGACCCTGGTAGGCACCTTCCTCAGGAGAACAGGTGTTACCTCTTCAACGGCTTTTACAATGAAAACAAAAGCAAGGGGCAGTGCAGGACGTGGCAATACAGAAAGACAGCATTTCGCAGTGATGCTGGCATGCCTGGCGTTTTAGGCAGGGGGTGTGGGGACTTTCCAGAGGCCTGAGAGGGCCGGGTGTGGAGGAGGCGGGACGAGTACAGGTGTGGTGAGCAGAGAGGGCCGCTGTTTGGTTGGGAGATTGGCTACAGGGAGCGAATATGTGAATAAACAGGCTAACCCAGTGGTCGGCAAACTCATTAGTCAACAGAGCTAAATATCTACAGTACAGCGATTGACATTTCTTTTGAGAGGCAACTTTTTAAAACTTAAACTTCTTCTAACACCACTTCTTCAAAATAGACTCACCCAGACCGTGGTATTTTGTGGAAGAGCCACACTCAAGGGGCCAAAGAGCCGCATGTGGCTCGCGAGCTGCAGTTTGCCGACCATGGGGCTCATGGGAGCCAGGTTTCCTGCTGTTAGAGAAGTGAGCTGCAAACATGCAAAGGGGGAAAGCGAGCAAGAACCTGAGGTGCATGAGTAGTTTGACCTCATTGATACATGTCTATTTACACACACATCAAAACCATGTGTTTAAGTACATATATGGAAATATGTGTAGCTGTGGGTGTACACACATTTATTTCTTAGTTTCTAGAGGAGCTGGGAGAATAAAATTGTAGTCATGATGAACACACCAAGCTCCCAGATCCCGGTTTCCAAACACCATCCATCCTCCCCTGAAAGGAACCAGGGCTTCTAGGAGAAGCGGCTGCTTCCGGAGACGAACAAGATGGAGCATCTTGTGCCAGAAAGCAAGGAAGCGCTCAAGGAAGGGTGAAGACAGAATGGTGCAGGGATAGCTAGAAGGGGCTCTGATTGCTCAAACCTGGGCATGCTGAGCATCAACGTATACACAACTGGATAAAAGGCATTGCATGAAACTGGATTCTATGCGTCCATACAGACGTAATTAAATGAGTGAATAATTACTAGGAGAGGTGGGAAAGCTCCTTCTCACAAGAGGTTGCCAGTTAATGACCGTAGAAGGAATGATGGAACTATGAGAAAAATCAACATCAGCCAAGCGTCCCGGTAATGGTTGATTCAGGCTGGCGTTGTCAGTGATGCTAAGACGGGCAGGTGAATGTTTGGAGAGAAGGATATTGGTCAAGTACTGGAATGGATCGCCAGAAACTATTTTTTCTTTCTCCTCCCCACCCCCCCCCCCCCACCCCCCGAGAAAATATTTTTTCAACTACAAAGGGGAAAAGAGTGACTTTCTGGGAGAAAAACCTGACAGTCTCTGAGTAGAGCAGGTGATCAGAATTAACCTCATGAGGGCCAAAACCGGTTTGGCTCAGTGGTAGAGCGTCGGTCTGTGGACTGAAAGGTCCTGGGTTCGATTCTGGTCAAGGGCACGTACCTTGGTTGCGGACACATCCCCGGTAGGGGGTGTGCAAGAGGCAGCTGGTCGATATTACTCTTTCATCGATGTTTCTAGCTCTCTGTCTCTCTCCCTTCCTCTCTGTAAAAATCAATAAAATATAAAAAAAAAAAAAAAGAATTAACCTCACTAGGGATGGGCAGGTGACCGCATGGGCCTCCTGATGTGAATGGACCCCAGTTTCTGCTAAGAGTGCATGGCCTGTCTCCTCACAGGAATCAGCCTCATGTTGAGGGTTGCCCTACGCAATGAAGGGCCTCTACTCTTAAATAAAAACACGGCTGTTGAGGAAAGACATGAAAAATGGGGGGGAGAGGGGAAAAGGGGAATGTTGAAGTTTGAAGGAGCCTGGAGAGACATGACAGCTAAATGCAAGATGTCGCCGGCTGGTGTGGCTCAGTGGTTGAGTGTTGACCTACGAACCAGGAGGTCTTGGTTTGTTTTCCTGTCAGGGGCACATGCCCGGGTTGCAGGCTTGATCCCCAGTAGGGGGCGTGCAGGAGGCAGTCAGTCAACTAATTAATTTCATCTTCTTTCCTCTCTGAAATTAATAAAAATATGTTTAAAAAAATAAATGTGCCAAAACCAGTTTGGCTCAGCGGTAGAGCATCGGTCTGTGGACTGAAAGGTCCCAGGTTCGATTCTGGTCAAGGGCATGTACGTTGGTTTCGGGCATATCCCTGATAGGGGGTGTGCAAGAGGCAGGCTGGTTGATGTTTCTCTCTCATCGACGTTTCTAGCTCTCTATCTCTCTCCCTTCCTCTCTGTAAAAAATCAATTATATATATATATATATAAATGCAAGGTGTATTCCTAGATTGGATCCTGGACAAGAAAGGAAAAAGAGACAGTGTTGGGACAGATGATGAAATTTGAATGGGGCGTGGAATGCATGGTGATGCTGTGCCAATGTTGGCTTCCTGATCCTGGAAGGTTATGTTGGAGAGTGACCTTGTGTTTAGGAAATATACTCCAGCGTATTCAGGGGTAATGGGATATCGTATCTGCAGCTTGCTCTCCAATGGTTCGGGGAAAAGACTAGTGATTATATAGACCACGTGTTTGTAAAGAAAGAGTGTGACATGTGCATGCAATGAAACACGTAGGGGAAAGTGCTAACAGCTTGGAAACCCTGGTAATATTTTTCTTATATCTTTTCTGTAAACCTGAAATTATTTCAGAATTCTTAAAAAAAAAAAAAAAGATTAAAAAAACTACACTCATAGCCTGACTAATCCACGGGAACTATATAATTTTTTTAGAGCATTTCTTTCCAGTTTTTTTTTTTTTCTTCTGAATTTTCATGTAGTTAAAGTGTGTTCTATGTGCAACTATATATCCCACTGTATCACTTAACATGGTAGCATAAACATTTCCCCTGGGGGGGGGGGGGGTTATTGTAAACATTGTTTTTAATGGCCGAATATTGCTAACAGAGAGGTTGTGTCAAAACTTACCATTCTGACTATTGTTGGACGGCACTCAGATTTTTCCTTTAAGAGACTTAAAAGTCACATTGCAATGAATATCTTTGATAATAAAGACTTTTATGTTTATTTGTCTTAGGGTAGATTTCTAGAAATGGGATTATGAAAGGATCTGAATATTTTTAAACAATTGGCACTTACCACCACATTTATTACTAAACTGCCTTGCAAAAGCAGTTTAGTAATAAAGCAATTCCCGGCAGCAATGAGTGAGCACTACGCTGGGCACACCCTCACCAGCATTTTCTTTTTTTAATATATATATTTTATTGATTTCAGAGAGGAAGGGAAAAGTAGAGAAAGAGAGAGAGAAACCTCAGTGATGAGAGAGCATCACTGATCAGCTGCCTCCTGCTTGACCCACGCTGGTGATAGAGCCCAGAACCCGGGCTCACCAGTGTTCTAAAACTCCTCTTTAGCTAGGTGAGGAGTGAGGACTTACTGTTTTACTGTGTATTCCTAGAGAGTTCAAACATGACACTAGTGGTTTGTTAAATCAGTGGTGGTTCTCCATCGATGTCCCATGTTTTTCTTGGCTCGTCTAGACTGGATGCTTCCCCAAGGTCAGGGGCCAGGTGACCTCCGCGTCAGTGGAGAGCCTTCCTCCTGGGACCGCCAGCCCTGGTGCCCATGTGGCTCTTTCTGGGATCATGTGACTCCAAAGTGGCTCATGTGCCTGGCTGACTTCTGCTAAGGCACTGTGTCGGGGGCTGTGGCTGCCTGCCTTGGCCTGGGCCGTTTCCCAATTAGCCTGTCTGGTTTGTCCCAGCCCCCTTGGCTGTGAGCAATTCTCACCCACTTTCATTTTATTGGACATCTTTTCTCCTTTATCATTAAAAATTATTTTTATTGATTTTATAGAAGAATGGCGAGGGAAAGAGAGACCCATCAATGATGAGAATCATTGATTGGCTGCCTCCTGCATGCTCTACACTGGGGATCGAGCCCACAACCCCAGCAGGTGCCCTGGCTGGGGGGAATTGAACCATGACCTCCTGGTTTATAGGTTGATGCTCAAACACTGAGCCATGCTGGCCGGTTCTTCTTTTATAATTTTAAAAAATATATAGAATTATTTATTCCCTCCACCCCCCATTATAAAAGCAATTTATAATCACTAAAAATTCAGATATTATAGAAAAGTATAAAAAATATGTTCTCCATAGTCATATAATTCAACTATCTGATAGTATTTGGAATATTTTCTTCCACATTTTTCTATGTAGATAGGTCTAAATTTTTACATGAATGGGTTCACTTTTAGACATTTGATTTAATAAAAACTTAAAAAATTTTAAAAGTTGGCAGTATATCTCAGATTTACATATGCAGTTTCTTTCAATAAATTTTGGGGTAACAAACATTAACATGGGAAAGCATCAACCTTATTTCACTTCCATGTTAAAAACAAATTTCTATTTGTAAGGCACAACATCCTTGAACCATTGTAGAAACGTGTGTGTGTGTGTGTGTGTGTGTGTGTGTGTGTTTAAGAAAATATTTAACGAAAGGCACATTCTGAAAAGATAAGAAAGTTGTGGGGAAAACTTCAGTTCCCATTTATCTAGTCCTTAAACCCTTAGAGGATCTGCCCGGCCAGCGTGGCTCAGTGGTTGAGCTTTAACCTCTGAACCAAGAGGTCACAGTTCGATTTCCACTCAGGGCACATGCCTAGGTTGTGAGCCTGATCCACAGAAGGGGCGTACAGGAGGCAGGTGATCAATGATGTTTCTCCCTCATCAATGTTTCTCTCTCTATCCCTCTCCCTTCCTCTCTAAAAATCAATAAAAACATATTAAATACACACACACACACACACACACACACACACAAATCACAAACCTTTGAGGATCTGCCTCCAGCCACCACTAGGCTATGCTGTTACCAATCCATTCCTGGAAGCATCGGCACATGGCTTGAATTATCCTTTCCATTGTAAATTTGTTCTTTTTTACTGTGATGGCAAGTTTTGGTTCGTTTTAAATGGCATCATGCTACACCATTACTGACAGGCTTTCCAGTTTGCTTGAGAGGAGGAATTGGAAGTGGAAAGAACAGCACTTCCAGCTGACAGAGGGCACCTCCAGCTGAGAGATGGGTCCACAGGTCACTAATAGCTCTTACATCAGCTCGTGCCAGGGAACGGCAGAATGAGGCAGCTGTGGAGGAAGGACAGCCAGGACTGTTCCTCCCAGGACAGGCTGAACTTGGTACCTCCGTAAGTGGATGATTATTTGAAGCACTACACATCGTAACCGGAAGAATGTTTTCTCAGAGCTTAAGGTAGAATTAAAGTCAGGCAGATGGAAAAGGCAAGTGGAGCCGCCCTGTCCACCTAGGGAGTCATCCTAGTGGCCGGTCCTGAGGCAGCCACTTCCCATGGAGAGACTGGGAGTCTCCTCCGTCAATAACTCGGAGCGTTGACTTGAGAAGATGTGAATGGGAATCACAGTTCTGTGTGGTCAGGTGTTGGATGGCTGGATCGTCAAAATATAAGAGGCGACATCCAAATTAATATGACCACAAATACAATATTTTTAAACACATAAGGAAGCTTGGGGTTTTAGAGAGAAGTTCAGGTAATAATTTTAATAAACTCCCATGAAAACTGGAGAATGGGAAAAACTGTAAGTAAATAAATAAAACAGCTTGAGAAAGTAGATATTTCCTTTACCCCTGGGAAGGTGCTATTATTACCACCCCTGCCTTTTATTTTTTATTTATTTATTTTTTTTTTTTTAAATATATTTTATTGATTTTTACAGAGAGGAAGGGAGAGGGATAGAGAGCTAGAAACATTGATGAGAGAGAAACATCGACCGGCTGCCTCTTGCACACCCCCTCCCGGGGATGTGCCCGCAACCAATGTACATGCCCTTGACCGGAATCGAACCTGGGACCTTTCAGTCCGCAGACCGACGCTCTATCCACTGAGCCAAACCGGCTTTGGCCCACCCCTGCCTTTTAGACAGAGAAACTGAGTCTCAGAGTGGCTGACTTCCTCAATGTTATGCCTGAGTAAGTGGCAGAGCTGGGACTTGAGCCCAGGGCTAAGTGCTGAGCTGGGAGGCCTTTTCTTCTCCCTGTGATGATCAACAGCACCACTGGTGGTGGGGGGAGGGGCTGCACCATCACCACCCCAGCGGGCCTCCCCCACCCCTGCCTCTGTCATATGCATTTTTCAAATCAGACTGAAGTAATATCACATATGCTGCTTTGTAGTCTTCTTTTTTCACTAACTCCCTTTAAGAGGGGCAAGGAGAGCAACATAGATGGTCTCCATCCTGACCCCAACTCAACCCCCTGCCGACCCCATCAGGCAGAGCCTCCTGGCCTCTTCCCCCCCCCCCCGGCGTAGCCTGGAACATGAGTCACAGTGGAAAATTCTAGAGAGCAGCTTCCTTGGAATGGGTTTCGTGGTGACTCTGCAGGCCACAGGCTGGGCCGTGTGTGTGTGTGTCCCTAGGTTTTGCTACTGGGGCCCTTGGGGTGGCCTTGGGCACCCCCATCTGATTAAGGTTCCAGAGGGATTGTAACCAGCATTTCCTCCTCGGTGCCTTCCTTTCCACAGGAGGGGACTCCAGCCGTGGGCTCCGTGGCTTTTTTGTTTTCTTTTCCATGGAGTTTATTTTCCTCCAATTATCACAGGAATGAAAATCATTACAGAAAACGAGCAGAGCAGAGGAAAAAGGCCGTCCGGGCCCAGGGCCCATGGCGGCTGCCAGCATTCTGTTGGACGGCTGCTCCCTCGTCCACAGAGAGGCTGCCCCACAGTGACCTCAACCATATCCCTGTTGTTGCCCCAGGATCGGCTGGTTCCAACATTAGGTCTTTCTGTGTGCGGGGATTTTCATGGCTATGGGGATGGTTCACTTTGATATATTCTTAGAAGTGGAATTCTTAGGAGATTCTTCTTATAAGTGGAATTATTGGGTCAAGGATGTTGAAACCTTTGACTGAATGGAAGCAGAGTCCCCGACAGCTGAGCCCATGGGATGGTGAGCCCAAAGCCTGTGACTATAGTCTGTGGGTGCAGTAAGTTTCTCATCACGGAAAGCTCTCAAGCACAGGGTATGGGACTGATGGCTCTTCGTGGATGGCACAACCATCCTTTTGCTGGTCATTGTGGAGGGGTTGGGGGTTATTGTGGATTGCCATTGTGATGTGGGGGTGAGCTTCCATGTAGAGGGCAAGTCTACAATGGGGGCCAGTTTCTGCCACAAGAAGCTTTCTTGCTTCTTCCCAACTTTCCAATATCCTGCAAGAAATTCGTGTATGAAAAAATACACCCTGCTTGGGGGAGACAGAAAGCTCCCTCGGAGCTTTCCCCTTACCCAAGTTCATATCACCAAGGCCTGCCTCCCTCTCTCCAGCCCCTCCTGGGCCGGTGCGGGTCAGCTTCTCCATGACCTGGAGCCCATGTGGCTGGGACAGGGAAGCCTGGGGCTGTTTAGAGCAGCTTCATGGGCACCAGGGGGCTCTTTTCTGAGGCTGAGGAGCAGGACTTACTGCCTGTGACTTAGGGCAGCTGGAGAGAGCAGTGCGTCTCTGAGCAGAGCCGCTCAAACCTGACAAGATCCCTCAGCAGCTGCCGCCTCCACCCACCAGTTAGATCCACGGTGATTCTTCTGTGAGACAGCCGCTGTCTGGGCAGAAACTTGGCCTTGGGAGTCAGATACCTCACGCTGAATTCCTGCTCTGCCTCTTCCTGGCATCATCTCTCAGTCAACTATTCCACCTCCCTGAGCTGAGCTTCCATGCCTACCAGGAGGGAATGACAGCAGTCCCACCTCAGTGGGTGTGCATGCACAGGACCACGACGCACATACAGTGTTTAGCCCTACCTAAGGGTCAAGGTCACCCTCCTGGGTGACAGCTCAGGAAGCTGGCAGCGACTGATGCAGCCAAAGACCCCTGGCCAAGTCTTGTTCACAGCCGTGTCTCTCTGCCCTTCTTCTTCTTCTTCTTCTTCTTCTTCTTCTTCTTCTTCTTCTTCTTCTTCTTCTTCTTCTTCTTTTTTTTTTTTAATATATTTTATTGATTTTGTACAGAGAGGAAGGGAGAGAGATAGAGAGTTAGAAACATCGATGAGAGAGTCATCGATCAGCTGCCTCTTGCATACCCCCTACTGGGGATGTGCCCACAACCAAGGTACATGCCCTTGACCGGAATTGAACCCGGGACCCTTCAGTCCCCAAGCCGACGCTCTATCCATTGAGCCAAACCGTCTCAGCATCTCTGCCCTTCTTGTCCTGTATCTGATCTTCAAGCTCTGAAGTGGCTCTTCTGGGAATGGAATCTCTTCCGGGTAATTGGCAAAGGCATCGCCTTGGGAACACACTCTGCATTGCAGCACCAACTCGCAGACTGGACCTAAGGGTAACAGTGACTGCGTGGTGGCTCCTCAGGCCTCTCCCGGCCTCTGGAAGGCCCTACTGCTGCCCTTCAGGGGTCTGGTAAGCCCGACACTCAAGTCTGACGTATGTGCGTTGCGTGTGCATGTGTGTGTGTGTGTGCGCGCGTGTGTGTGTGTGTGTGTGCGTGTGTGTTGAAGCAGTGGCTTGCCCATTTATCTCCTTTTAAGTCTCCTTTTTCATCTGTGAGACACAAAGCTCTTTTACAAAGTATTTTTTTTAAAGAATAGTTTATTGATTTTTAGAGAGAGAAAAGAAGGAAGGGAGAGAAACATTCATGTGAGAGCAAAACAACCATTGGCTGCCTCCTGCACACCCTGCTCTGGAGGATCGAGACCACAACTGGGGCATGTAGCCTTGACTGGGAATTGAACCAGCAACCCCCTTATGCTTCGGACAACTGAACCACACCAGCCAGGGCTCAGAAAGCATTTTAAGTATAGCAAGTATTACTGAAAAATATTAAAAATGGGAGAGGTGGCTGGTGCCTACCTAGTGCCATGGTTGGCAAACTCATTAGTCAATAGAGCCAAAGATCAACAGTACAACGATTTACATTTCTTTTGAGAGCCACATTTTTACAACTTAAACACCACTTTTTCAAAATAAAGTCGCCCAGGCCATGGTATTTTGTGGAGGAGCCAGACTCAAGGGGCCAAAGAGTGGCGTGCAGCTCCCGAGTTGTGGTTTGCCGACCATTGATTAGTGCTTCTATAACTTGACCGTGCTGGAGAATCACCCGCGGATTCTTTAAAATGCAAATTCTGATTCAGTAGGTCCAGGTGAGGCCTGGACTCCACCTTGCTGACCAGCTCCCAGGGACCAGTGCTGCTGGTCTGGGGGCCTCACTGAGGTTCTACCAGGTTATCTCTGCCTGTTCCTCAGAGTCCTGTGGCCCCTCAGCTTCCCATGGGCTTCCTGGCTCTGTCTTGAGTCCAGTCTCATGCTAACCGCTGGCTCCTCTTCCCGAATTCCATTCCCTCCTCTCGCCCTTCCCCTCACTATGTGGCCTGATTCAGGTTTCTGTACCAATTATTCCCGAAGCCTTGCTGCTGGCCCTCAGCTGCATTTCCAAACTCAATTTCTTTCTGAGAAATAAGATGTTTACATTTAATAAGAGCAATATTCAGCCATTTACAGGAAACCTGGAAATTACTGAAAAGTATATGGGAGCATACAAAAATTTATCCAGAATCCTATAGCCCAAATCAAACTATTGATGAGGTTTGGAATCATTTTCCTCAGATCTCTCTTTTTTTCTTATATAGCTATAGATTTAAAAACTTAATTAAAACAATACAAATGAAACAAACATGAATGTTGCTATAGCCTGCTTTCCCGTGTTATTACTCGTTCTTGAAAAACACGAGAGTGACTATTCCACAGATACTAATAATTGCTAATGTTTATTGAGTCCCTAGGGCACATGCATGTTCATTGTCTCAGCTAAATAATAATCATTTGTTTAACTGGTCTCCTGTATAAAAATGCCATGGTGAATGCTTTTGTATACACACTTTTATCTATCTTACGATTTATTTCTTTAGACCAGGAGTTGGCAAACTTTTTGTAAGGGCCAGGTAATAAATACTTCATGTTTGGTGGACCACACAGTCTCTGTCACAACTACCTTTAAGTTGTACAGCAAAAGCAGCCACAAGCTAGGCAAACAAAGGAATTTGAATGCATTCCAATAAGATCCTATCTACAAAGACAGGTGGCTGGTTGGATTTGGTCCGTGGGCCCTAGTATGCTGACCCTGCTTTAGACTAGAAGCAGTCAAGGATTGGCAATTTTTTTCAATGAAAGGTGGAGAGCAAATATATTCAGTTGTGTTCAATATAATCTCTGTTGCTGTTTCTTTTCCCCTCCCCTCCCCGCTCAACCTCCCCACTATCTTCTCTTCCTCCTTCCTCCACTCCCTTCCTCATTTCTTCTCCCCCCCCCCCCTTCCTCATTTGTCTTCAACTTTTTAAGAATGTTAAAACCATCCTTAGCTTGCAGAGCATACACAAACAGGCCTTTGACTAGATGGATAGAAGTTGAATTCCTGGTTCACACAGTATGAACATTTAAGTCTCTTGATGAGAGTGAGTGCCTGATTGCTTTCCAATTTACAACCCCCCCACCCCAATCCTAACCAGAACTCTCCCTGCCCCCCTCTCCACTCCCTAGCAGTACAGGACGCGTCTGTCCTCTTTTACCTTCACCGCAGAAGTTTCTTTTACTCAGTCTTTGCTAATTCAATAGGTGAGAATACCTCATTTTAATTCACATTGTTTTGATTGCTAATAGATTGAGCATTCCCTCCCTTTATCATCCATTTGTATTTCCCATTCTGTAAAGCGTTGTCTTTTTTATTTTCATTTTTTATTAAGGTATTATATGTGTACATATCTTACCAATTCCCCTCCCCTCTCATTCTCATACTTGCCCTCCCTCCCCAGAGTTTTGCGTCCATTGGTTATGCTTATACGCATGCATACAAGTCCTTCGGTTGATCTCTTATATCCCCCACATCTCCCTACTTTCCCCACTGTAATTTGACGGTCTGTTGCTTTACTGTCTCTGTATCTATCTTTTTGTTCATCAGTTTATAATGTTCTTTATTATCCATAAATGAGTGAGATCATGTGGTGTTTTTCTTTCATTGACTGGCTTATTAAGTGTTGTCTTTTAAATTGCCTTTTTGGGAGGGATCTTATTGTTTTTCTTTTGGACTTTGCATGGCTTTTTGACAAAGAAAGGATCTTAAGTGTTGTCATATTTGTTGCAATGATTTTCCCCAGTGTTGTTTTTTTTTCCCTTTTAATTGTATTTATGATGATGTTGATGGATAGAAGTGCTTAACTTTTATTTATCTTTTCCTTTATGGGCTCCATTTCCTCCTTGAAACTTTCCCTTTTGGTTTTGGGAAGATCAGTTCTCCTTCTTTGCTCTCAGCCTCCTGATATCCCATTAAGGACAGTTCCGGAATGCTGTGAAGAAATGTGTAAATTCTAAGTGCTTTCCTCTGAACTGCACAGAACATCTGTTTAACAGTGGTTCTCAGACTTTAGCACCCGTCAGAGTCACGTGGGGGGCTTGTTGAAACTCATATGATGGGGGCCCCCCTATAGCACTCGAGGTTCTATCGGTCTGGGGCGGGGCCTGAGAATGTGCATTTTTAGCACATTCCCAGACTGGGCTGATGCCATTGGCCAAGGGCACACACTTTGAGAACCACTGGCTTAAACAATGGAGACATAAATGGCCTATGGGACAGAAAGGCCAGGAGAGGGTGGTACCAGCGTTAGTTTCTTGGCTTTCTGTTGGCCTTTTCCTCAGGATTGCGAGATGGCTGCCGTAGCTCCAGGCAATTCCTACTCACGCTGGCATTCCGAGCAGGAAGAAAGGGGAAGATGGAAAAAAGCTTTCCTTTTAAGTGCTGGGCACAGTGCCTCTTTGACCAAAGCTCGTAAGCCAACATCCTGTAAGAAGAGAGGGTGGATCTGGGGCAGGAGACTCTCTCTGGTTTGGGAGCTTCCACTGAGTGGAGAAGTGAATATTCAGGCCGGATGCCTCTTGAGGACCCAGGATCAGTCAGCTGGGCCTGCAGACTGGTTCTGCCCCGGCTGCACTGAAGTATCGAATAATTGGACTTCTGCCTTGTTTCTGATACAAAGGTTGGATGGGTCTCCTGTTCTGATATTTGGATGATTCCCTGCTGAATAATGGGCCTGCATCTCTCTGAGGTGGGGAGCTTTTGCTTGCTTCTGCCAGTTGTTCTCCTAGTCAGGAGTCCTATCCCCAAGTTCCAGTCGGTGCCATGGCACTTTACTACCTGTGGACAGGCACACCCAGTGCCACCTGCCTGGATTCACAGAGACGTCCCTCAGCCCGCTGTCTGAGGCTCTGAGATCAGTGGACCCAAGCTCCGGAGGCTTGCTTAGGTGGACTGGCTGCTGTGTTTTACCTGTTGATCCAACTGTCTCTTATCGTCTATAGAGAATCATTCCTGGGCTGCCTCCTGCATGCCCCCTGCTGGGGATTGAGCTGAAAACCTGGGCACATGCCCTGACCAGGAATCAAACCTTGACCCCCTGTTTCATAGGTCGATGCCTAACCACTGAGCCACCCCAGCTTGGCTATTTCCTACTTTCTTTGGAGGATGAAGGATGGCTCAACCAGCACCATCTAAAGTGGGAATTGAGAGCAGTAAGTTTCTGCCTCAGGGGATAGGGGATAAATACCAAAGGTTTACAGGGGTGGGCTAAGGCAGTGTCTGTAAGAAGGTGCCCAGGTCACATCGGAGGGGAGAATACAGTAACCCTAATCCAGAGGGGTCAAAGGTGGCTTACCTGCTGGGACCCAAACTGGTTTAAATAAGAACACGAATCGGGATGTCCAGTTGTAAGGCTGGCTTCCAGCACGGCTTGTGGCATCGGCTCAGTTGTTACTGCTTCCATCCAGTTGTTCCCCTCTGATAGTTCTGTTTCCTCTGGGTTCACGTCTTTCTTGTGGCCACAGGATGGCTGCCTGCAGCTCTGGGGGTCACGTCCTTCCCACTTTCTTGCCAGAGGAGAAAGAGAAAAATCCACTTCCATGATAGCACGGGAAAATACCCCAGAATGGAACTTTGTTGGCCCTGAACGGCCTGATGTTGTCACTACAGTTAGCCAAAATATTAATCAAAGAAAAGAAGCAAAGAAAGTCAGACATTCTTGAGCCTCATGGGCTGGGGAGCATGAGCCTGCTTGCTTGCCCCACCAGGGATGAGCATCCCTCCCTTCCCCTCTGGTCCGGGGTTGTGGTGGGGGGAGGGGGAGAAGGGAGGGAGCAGGGGAGGTAAGCACAGGTGCAGTAGAAGCCAAAATGGCCCCGGGGGAGGTGCTTGACCATAAAGGCCTGTCAGTCTAACCTGGGAAGAATATCGTTGGATGGGGGCTGGACCCAACGCAAGCCCAAGAAAGCTTGGGAAGTTGATTGGTTGTTTTTAAAAAGCTCCTGGTTTAAACCCCAGGGGAACAAAGAACGTGTGCACTCTCTTGTCTGTCTGTTTGTCTGTCTCTCCCTTTCTCCCATCCAACCACCCAGGAACGCACTTGTACTCAATTTCGTGTGTGGAGCACGCGACCATGTGGGTCCAACAGCTCCCCTGGCCCATGCAGACTGTGCTGGCTCTACAGGACTAAGCTTTAATGGGAAGCAGACGCCCTGGACCCCGGCCTTTGTCTTGGCCTTGCGGAAGGCAAGGCTGGACTTTTTCCATGGCCGGCTGGATGGAGATGGGACACTGGGAACCAGGGGGGGAACTCTTTTGATTTTGTATCGTGAATAATCCTAGTCACACCACAGTCTCCTGGGTGTGAATCCTTGAAATGTCTCGTGGAAGAGTCTCATTTCGACCAACAACCATTTGGCTCACAGTCCTTCCCTGAGACCAACCACTAGAGTCGGGGTAGGGTGATGCACTGATTGGTTGAGGGCTGAATCACAGGGCTCAACCCTAGAATTTGCGGTTGAGTCGATTCCATCCAAACCACATGGCTGAGAACGGGCTGGAGTGCTCTCAGAGGGCACATAGGGCCACTCCCGGTGGGAGACATAGGGAGTGGGTATGGGAAGGCGACCTGCAAATGTTCCCTCTCATTGGAGGTTCAACTTGAAGGCCATAGCTGATGACTTCGGGTGATGTCAGGATCTTAGAATTGGTAGAAAACATGCAAGAATCAAGGGATGGAGAAGAAGGGGGTGTTTGAGCTCTGGGAATGTGATGTTGTGACTGGGTCAGGCTGGCTTAAAAGGCCAGGAACAGGACCACCTGACTGCGGTCCTCTCCTGTGTCAACGGCAGCTCAGTTTGCAGCTCCAGTTTGAGGTGGGCTAGTTCCAAATCTCAGCACCTCCCAGCTGCCATCCTGCTGTCATTAACTCTTCTGGGCCTGGACATCTTCCTACTCAAAGAACACGTGACTCAGTCAACCAGGGTGCTTTTTCTCTTGGCAATAAACATACTGCTCAGGCCCTTCATTGCCAGGCAGGACAATGCCTCCTTCACAACTCCTTTGGGCTTACTGCCCTAGTTATTCTCTCTAACTCAAATATAATTTGTCTGCCCATGTGATAGATTTCAGCTTGAGTTCAGTCCCAGAAAAAGTTTGCGGCCACAGTTAACATTTGAATGCTTCGTGTCATCAGAAGACAGCACGAATATGAACCCGGTATTTTTTCCCACATGGGCCCCGTAGAGTATCCAGGTTACAAATCGGCCTTCCTCAGGTGCCTGCCTATATTGGCTCTCCGCTACCTTTATGGTCTTCCTCCTTTTTTTTGTCTCTAATTATCCCAGTCACGATGATGTTTAGTCTTAGGAGCCTGCTAAATCCTCTTGGAACCAATCAGAGAAAATTCAAGGGAAGTAAATAAATAACATGTGATTTGTTTTCCCTGATGTATTGGTTTTCTCAGTGTGGAAGAGAGAAAAATGTGTAATTCAGACATAAACTTTGCCCGATTAAGATCAAATGAGGTTCTCTCATTTGTTCTTTTTTTCCCTTTGCCCCCCCCCCCCCCGTCCTCTCCCCTCCCCCCGTCCCCCCTTCTTCTCCTTCCATTGTGAAAGAGCGTTTCATCCTTTTTTTCTGAAGGAATAAGATAAATGTTGGGAGCTCAGAAGTGGCTGGTGGAACATGCCTGCTTCTCAACTTCCTCTGGGGTGGAAATTCATTTAAAACTTGCAGTTTCCAAAGGGGCTGCCAAAGCCACAGCGTTGTGGGGGGAGGAGGGGCCCTCAGCATCTCCCAAGGACAGGCTAGAGCCAGGCGTGGGGGTGGGGAGTGGGCATCCTATGCAGAGTCTAACCCTTGGAAATATCCTCAAGGCGTAAATGGGAGTGAGTGTCCATCTGATGGGGGTCCAGGCCCCCTGACGGCAGCCTTGACAGGGTCTTAGCCCTCATTCTGTCACTCTCTATTCACATCCACAGAAGTTTCCCATTTCCTTATTCATTAAACTCAACCTCCTACTCCTGACTTGCAAAACTCTCCATTGTCTTGGTGCATCCTACCAAGAATGCCTTCATCACCATCACCACCCAACCCAACTCTCAGCTTTAGTTCTCCTTTTATCCTCCCCAAACACAGTTTATTTCATTGGATCTGAGCAGATGGTCTGACCTTGAGTTCTCCGTTGGAGTCTTTCTGCTCCATGCTCTTGGGCAAGCCCTCTAACCATGCTGAACCTCAGGCTCTCTTTAGGCAAATGGGACTGGTGGATGCTGACTGAGTTCTGGAACCTCTGCATCTGTTTCTATCCATGCTGCCTCTTCGGTACCCTACTTTTCTTCTGGAACATCCCTGCTCCCCTTTTGGACTAACCCTGGGTGGAGTTAGTTCTGCTCCCTGCGTCAGGGGTTCAGCCTGTAATCTAGTCTGAAGCTACACAACGCACCCCAAAACTCCACGCTCCTTGCTGGCTTTCTGGGATGGGCAAGGGACTTACGCTGGCCCAATAACAGGTCTTCTGCAGGGAATGCCGGGGCTCAGACAACTTGCTCTTTTCAGCTGACTCTGAATCTGGAAGGATGTGAGTGCAGCATCCTGAGCTTGAGGATCAGACCTGAAACTGAGGGAGTGGAGCTGAGCTGGGGAGAAAGGAACTTGGTCCTGGCTATTGGTGGAGGACCATGTCCCCTGCCTGGAAATGGCCACCGGTTGGCTTCCTTCTCCCTTCTCTGTGCAAATCCCTCTTGACTTTTCCTCCTCGTTTCTCTTTCCTCTCTTTCAATTGAAAAAAAAAAAAAATTGTGGTAAAATACATATAACACAACACTTACCATCATAACCATTTTAAAGTATGCAGTTCAGTAGTGCTAAGTGCACTTACATTGTTGTGCAGCTAACCTCCAGAACTCTTTCATCTTGCAAATCTGCAACTCCATCCTCACCAGACAGCTCCCAGTTTCCCCAGCCTCCTAGCCCCTGGCAGCCACCATCCTGCTTTCTGTCTCTATGAGTTTGGCTACTCCAGCATGTACCGCCTCATGCAAGTGGAATCATACAGTGTTTGTCCTTTTGTGTCTGGCTTATTTCACTTAGCACAATGTCTTTAAGGTGCATCCATGATGTAATGTGTCAGGATTCCTTTTCTTCTTAAGGCTGACGAATATCCCATTGTATGTATGCACCACATTTTCTTTCATCTTTTCATCCATCCAGGGACCTTTGGGTGGTGTCCACCTTTGAGCTCTTGTGGATAGTAATGCTACTATGAATATGGGTGTACACGTATCTCTTCAAGACCCTGCTTTGACTTCTTTGGGATGTCCACCCAGAAGTGGAATTGTTGAGTTATATTTTTAATTTTTTTTTAAGCACTGTCGGATTTTCCATACGCCCCCACTCCTAATATGTAAGGGTTCCAATTTCTCCACTCTTTGTCAATCCCCTTCCTGACCTTTTCAGTAAAGTCATCTCCTCTGGGACACTTGCCAGCCTCATGGGCACCCATCACCCCGAATACCAGGGATGCCACACAACCCCAATCCTGGCTGCATATGGGCCTCTGTTGGTCAAATAAGTCTTTTTGAGCAGTATGAGAGTTTCTTTGATGTTAGGCCTCAGGGAACCCCTGGCATCTAGTGTGGGGCTAGAATCACTTCCTGTTTTAGGTCTGTAAGGGACGGTTTTTGTTGTTGTCTTTTTGGCAGAGATTTTTGTTTCGGAAGCATCTAACAGCATCTGTCACACAGAAGGCGGGTAGAGCTGTAACAATATGGGCTTTAGGTTATTATCCTGGCACTGCCCTGGGTAAACTGTGACGCTGGGCAAGTTATCTAAGTTCTCTCAGCTTCTGTTTTCTTCAGCTATAACATGAGGCCGCATTCCTTCCCACGCGAGCCCATGTACTAAGTGAAATCACTGGTACAGAGGTGCAGGGAGATGGGTGTTCCCTCTCCTGCTTTCCCAGTGCTGGTGGAGGCAGGTGTCACACATGTGAGACAGATAATTGAGAGATAGATACATTGGGTTTTGGAATATTTATTTTATTAAAAAAATATATACTTTTATTCAGAGAGGAAAGGAGAGGGAGAGAGAGCTAGAAACATCAATGGTGAAAGAGCATCATTGATCAGCTTAACCTCCTGCACACCCCACACTGGGGATCGAGCCCGTAACCCAGGCATGTGTCCCTGACTGGACTCAAACCAAGCCTGGGACCTTTCAGTCCGTAGGCTGCTGAGCCAAACTGGCCAGGGCAAGGTTTTGGGATAGTTAGACAATCCCCAAGTTTGTTTCCGTCAGTGGTACTGACCCAGAGTCCTCCCCGCAACAGGGACCCAAACTGCTAGTAAGGACTAAACAGTGCAGCTGAGTTTTATCTTGATGATGCAACTGACAGGCCCAAATCCAACTGGAGTCCCACTGCCAATATTGCTGCCCCCAGGAAGCCTTCCTGAACCCCACAGCCTTTGGACACATCTCCATGCTAGATTGAATGGGGGAATACAGTGAAAAAAATTATCTTATTGATTTCAGAGAGGAAGGGGAGGGAGAGATAGAAACATGAATGAAGAGGGAGAATCATTGGGCTGCCTTCTGCATGCCCCACACTGGGGACTGAGCCCGAAACTCAGACATGTGCCCTAACCTGGAGTTGAACTGTGACCTCCCACAATAGCTGAGTCATAGGAGATTCTTATTAAACGTTTGTTGAATGAACAAACAACTGAATGAATAAGTTTTGATCCAATACAGGGAAGCTAAAGAAACAGCCTGGACGTCTAGCAGGAGAAAGACACAGAAAGGAGCCTCGAGAGTCCAGAGCAGACCCTGGATAACCAAAGAGCACCCTGATTTCTCCTTCAAATTCTGGATCCTGAGGTTTTATTGCAAAACAAGTGAGCCCTTGGGTTCGAATTGCGATCTGGGTTCCATTCCTGACCACCCCCCACTAGCTGAATGACTTTAAGGAAATGACTTAACCTCATCACACCATCCGCCTGCAGTGAATCTTCGTTATGGCTTTGGTCCAGGGCAGCTCTCCTCAGAGCACCCCTGCCCCCACTACCACCCTTCGGGGCAGGCCTGTTCCCCAGGCTGCCTGCCATTCACACATCTGAGAGCTGGGCAGCCAATGGAAACACGCATCCCCCAGCCTGCCTGCTCCTCACGCAGGGGATTAGAATCGGTCTCATCTTCTCGGTTTGGATCGCTGACTAGTTGGCCCAGGATTCAGCGCTCCCTTTTTATGAGGTTCTAAGAAAACCAAAATTAGGCCCTGCTTTGTCAGAATTTTTAATCTTTTAGCATTTGGCTCGTTTTCCTCCCAGGCTTAGAGAGCAGCACTCAAGAGACTGTTCCTTAGCAGACTCTGTTTTTTCTCTGGAGTGTGTGGAGGGGGTCGGTGACAGACTCTTCGAGGCTGATACATGTCTTGTTCTACGTCAGCTTGCTGAGTGACCTTGGCCAAGCCTCCTGGCTTCTCTGGCCTTCTTGCCCTCAAGTAGAATGAGGGGGTTGATCGTTAAGGCCTGCGTACTTCTTGAGAGAAGGAGATGATTTGAAATTCCCATATTTTAGCCCTGGCCAGTGGCTCCGTGTTTGAATGTTGTCCTGTGCACTGAAAGGTTGCAGGTTTGATTCCCCATTGGGCTGATCAATATTTCTATCTCCCTCTCCCTTTCTCTCTCTTTGAAAAAACAAAAAACAAAAACAAAACATTACAAAATAATAAAACTCCCATATTTCAGATGAAGGCTCAGAGAGGGGAAGGGACTTGCCAAAGGGCACACAGCGAGTTCATGGGCACAACCAGCCCAGAGGGTCTGTATCCGGGAGATCCCTCTACTTCCGTAGAAACCCCATGTTCTCTGAGAAAGGAGCATGGGGCAGCCAACCAGTCCTGTCAACTCTGCCAGCCCTGTTCCTTCCTGGGCGGAGTGCAGGAGACTTCAGGATGAGGTTTGTGCTTTCAGGGCCATTGAAGAAGAAGAAAGGAAATCCAGACATGGGGAAATCGGGATGTGTTGACACTGTTCTTGCTTCATTGTCAGATGAACCAAAGAGAAAAATGTTTTATTTAAGCCAACACGATGTGAAAACCAGGAGGCCTTGGGACTTCCCCCCCCCCCCCGCCTCTGGCCACTGCCTGGTGAGTGACCATCCACACTCCTTGGCCCGGGATGGAAGGGCTTCTGAGACGTGGGACTTTCGGTGCCAACACTTGGTCAGTCTCAGGCAGACCAGATAGACCAGTTGGTCGATCTAATGGCTGGTTAATAAGCGAAGAGACAGGCTTTCTAATACCGGGGGCTTCGGCTGGCTTGAGTACCAGCCCCGCCCCTTATGCCATGAAGCTTTGAGAGGGCCTCCAAGCCTCAGTGTTCCCATCTGGCAGTGGGGTTGAAACGAGGGAATTAATTAATTAATTTTTTAAATTTATTATTATTTATTTATTTATTTATTTTTACATATTTTATTGATTTTTTTTCGCCCCCCTCCCTCCCTCTCTCCCACACAGCCCCTCCCTCCCCAGAGTTTTATGTCCATTGGTTGTACTTATATGCATGTATACAAGTCCTTTGGTTGATCTATTATCTCCCCCAGATCCTCCTCCCCTCCCTGCTGTGATTTGACAGTCTGCTTGTTGCTTTACTGTCTCTATATCTATCTTTTGGTTCATCAGTTTATAATGATCTTTATTATCCCCAAATGAGTGGGGTCATGTGGTGTTTCTCTTTCATTGATTGGCTTATTTCACTCAGCATGATGTTCTCCAATTCCATCCAGGTTGCTGCAAATGATGAGAATTCCTTCTTTTTTATGGCAGCATAGTATTCCATTGTGTAGATGTACCATAGTTTTTGGATCCAATCATCTGCTGACGGGCACTTAGGCTGTTTCCAAATTCTGGCTATTGTAGATTGTGCTGCTGAACATAGGGGTGCATATATCCTTTCTGATTGGTGTTTCTAGTTTCTTGGGATATATTCCTAGGAGTGGGATTACTGGGTCAAATGGGAGTTCCATTTTCAGTTTTTTTGAGGAAACTCCACACTGTTCTCCACACTGGTTGCACCAGTCTGCGAGGGAATTAATTTAAAAGGCCTGCTTCAATGAATGACCGGCACAGAGGCATCGCCCAGTGCATGTTGTCTCTTCCTTCTGTGAGAAAACAAAAATAACCCCCATCCCAAAACACGCACACACACACACACACACACACACACACATCCTCAGTTTTCTTCCTGGTGATCATTTTTTTCAGCTTTACTGAGGTATAATTGGCAAACTTGTAAGATATTTAAAGTGTACATCTTGGTGACTTGAAATACATTGTAAAAGCATTCCCCCCATTAATTAATACACCTATCACCTCTCATGTGTTTCTTTTTGGGGGCGTGAGAAGTATTTTTTCTTCCTAAAATTCCAAGCACGTGGGACACGAGGTACACGTGGTGTATCCGAGGAAGGGTTTTATAAAACCGGGCAGTGTTTCCCTCTGGGATGGGCATGTGTGAGTACATGACCACAACTTATTGAATTCTTAGGCAAAGCAACCACACTCCCACTTCTTCCTCCCTTGAAACTTTTAGGAAAGTCTCACGGACCAGTTTTGCGGTGTAGGAGGGAGAGGTGGGATCCAGCCCTAAGTGGCTGAGCTGTGACAGTGACAGGAGAAGGGTGCTTGGCATGTGACCTGGTTTAAAATTTCAGCTCTGCCATGTCCTGGCTGCCATAGCCGTTGTCCCTGAGACAGGCGAACGACCATCTGTACCTGGCGAGGGATTTAGGAGGCCCGGTGCGAGTCGAGGCTGGAGTCTCCTGGGGTCAGTGGCTATTTTAGCTTTGCCTGTTTGGGTTTCTGGGTCCTGAGGGCCCCCCGGTCTTCCCTGGGCCACCTGAGACCTGGGTAAGTGGGCTTGGAGAAGGTTATTGGCTGGGATGGGAAGCTGGCTCCCTTGAAAGAGAACAGGTGGCTCTCCCTCGTGCATCTGGGAGTAAAGTCCAAACCTTTGGCTGCAGCCTCTCAGAGCAACCACCCCTTCTGCTGCAGCTGGGCTCGGGTTCTGATCATTCTCGCCCAGTAAAGAAAAGGCCAGCGGCCTTGAAGGTCACAGTCAGCTGCCTGGCAGCCCTCCCTGGGGTGTGTCCCGTGCTTGTTTCACATCCTCATACTCTTCATCTTCCTTTCTTAAGCCTGCAATTGGGAGTCCTGGATGGTCTGCAGGCTGTTTGGAGGGCGGGAGGTTGGAGCTTAAATGTAGTCAGGGGTTCATCAGTGTATGTCCTTCTTAATGCAGCCATTTTGCTGTGGCTGGGCACTCAGGTGGCTTCCATTATAAGTATTGTGTTGAACACATAATTAAAAATCTAATATTTTATTATATATATATACACACACACACACACACACACACACACACACACACACATACACACTACAGGCCTGGTGCACAAAATTTGTGCGCAGGGGTGGTGGGGTTGTCCCTCAGCCCAGCCTGCACCCTCTCCAATCTGGGATCCCTCTCACAATCCAGGACTGCTGGTTCCCAACTGCTCACCTGCCTGCCTTCCTGATTGCTCATAACCACTTCTGCCTGCCAGCCTGATCACTCCCTAACCACTTCCCTGCCAGCCTGATTGATGTCTAACTGCTCCTATGCCAGCCTTTTTGCCCCCATCTTCTCTCCTCTGCCAGCCTGGTCACTCCTAACTGCCCTCTCCTGCAGGCTTGATCGCCCCCAAATGCCCTCCCTTGCAGGCCTGGTCCCTCCCAAGTGCCCTCCTCTGCTGGCCATTTTGTGGTGGTCATATTGTGTCCACATGGGGGCAGGATATTTGACCACATGGGGGCAGCCATCTTGTGTGTTGGAGTGATGGTCAACCTGCATATTATTCTTTTATTAGAGAGAGAGTGTGTGTGTGTGTGTGTGTGTGTGTGTGTGTGTGTGTGTGTGTGTGGTATATTTTAATCCTCACCGGAGGATATTTTTCCATTGATTTTTAGGGAGAGTGACAGAGAGAAGGAAAGACAGAGAGAAACATTGATGTGAGAGAAACACATCGATTGGTTGCCTCCCACATGAGCCTTGACCAGGGCCCGGGCTGGGGAGGAGACTGCAACTGAAGTACGTGCCCGAGACCAGAATCAAATCCGGGACCCTTCAGTCTACAGGCTGACACTATCCACTGAGCCAAACCGGCCAGGGCTTAATCGATTTTAACATTTATACGTATTCTATATGTATAAACTTTTTTAGAAACCTCCGTTTCTATAGAAAAGGCCCACCTGACGCAGCTCCTGGGGATGGCAATGGTACCTGTCACTACGGGCAGGTTGGAGCTGTTGCAAATATCCAACTTGCGTCTGATTTTGAAAATAGTTTTCAGATGGGAAGGAGAGAGAAAGCCAATGCGGTCCTGGCTTGCAGGATTGTTTCAGTCAATGCCAGGCAAGTGTACAATGATAGTCTTATAAGATTATAATGGAGCCGAAAAATTCCTATGGCCTGTTGACGTCACAGCTGTCCTCATGTTGCAGTGCAGCCCATGACGCGCGTGTTTGCGGGATGCTGGTGTCAGCAAACCCACTGCATTGCCAGCCATAGAAGTGTAGCATGTACGGTCATGTCCCATACACAGCGCTTGGTAATGGTAATAAATGGCTGTGACTGGTTTATGTATTTACTAAGTTATACTTTTTAAAAAAATATATATTTTATTGATTTTTTACAGAGAGGAAGGGAGGGAGGAGAGAGAGAGCTAAAAACATCGATGAGAGAGAAACATCGACCAGCTGCCTCTTTGCCTCTTGAACACCCCCTACTGGGGATGTGCCTGCAACCAAGTCACAAGCCCTTAACTGGAATCAAAGCTGGGACCCTTCAGTCCGCAGGCCAACACTCTATCCACTGAGCCAAACCGGTCAGGGCTAGGTCTGGCTTCTTTAAGAAGCAAGTGGTGCCCGTCTGGCGTGGCTCGGCGGTTGAGCATCGACTTATGAACCAGGAGGTCACTATTCAGTTCATGGCCAGGGCACATGCCCAGGTTGTGGGCTTGATCCCCAGTGTGGGGCGTGCAGAAGCAAGGAAGTTGAGTTCAAGTGGAGGGAGGGGCCCTGAGGGAGTGGGATGAGAGCAGGGAAGGGGGATAGAGATAGTGGTGGGGGTGGGTGAGCGGAAAGTTCTGATGTTACTGGGTCTCTGGTGTCAGGGCATGGTACCTGGGTTCCTCCTGCCTTGCGCCTCCAGGGAGATGACCCAGGGTCTGAGTGCCGGTTCAGGTTTGAGGCCCCGCCCCCCTCTCTGCCCCAGCCTGGTTTCAGTTGCTGCAGGTCTGCTGTGGCAATGGCTAGATTCCAAAATCAGCCTTAAGGACTGATTTTGGGTCCAGCTTGTGGGTGAGCTGCAATTATGTCCATTATACCTGTCTCGAATGATTCATAGGGGCTTACGTAGGAGCAATGTTCTTCTTAATTTTTTTTTTTAATTTATATTTTCCGGTGACTCACTGGAGTTGAGAGCACAGTCTCATTAACGAGAGAAGAAAAAGCAGGGAGAGAAAAAAGGACGATGTCATCAGGCCCATTGGAGACAAATAAAATTGTCTGAACCATGGATTCTGGGGTTCATGGCCTCTTTAAATCCACTCCCTGTTCTCTGGGCCTGTTGACTCTTCCCCTTCCTGGAGGTAGGAGCTGGGAAAGCAGTGGAGGTGCATTCTGATGCCGAAAAGTTTGTGCTTTGGGCCAGAAAAATCTGGATTCAAATCCCCGTTCCGACTCTTAATGCTTGCTGTGTGACCCTGAGCCATTTCTTTACCCTCAGCATTCTTATTTGTAAACTGGGGGAAAAGCAATGCCAGCTCTGCAGTTGCTGGGAGGGTTACAGGAGGTCAGATACAGTAAGCATTGGGCGTCTAGCAATGAGGATGAGGGTAAATATTTATCAGCACATAAAATGCTCTGAGCACTTCACATGTGGTATCTCAGTCCTCAGCACCCTGGGGTGAATACTGTGATCATCCTCAGTTTACAGGTGATGGAACGGAGCTCAGAGAGGGAAGCGATCTGGTCGAGGTCACACAGCAGTGACTGACAGAGCTTGGACTGCAGCTCAGGACTAGCTGACGTCCAAGCCCAGTGTAGACTTCACTCCACCCTCCCTCCTTACTCCCATAGGATGTGGGTTTGGCCTTCCTCTTCCTCAAAGCGAAACTGCCTGAATGTGAGCTCCATGGCTCCCCTATTCCTGGTAACAACCCCACCAACCGCTCGGGAACCCCCGTTAGGAATTCAGGATCATCTCTAGCCTCTCTGCTCATTTGACCGCACCCTTCCAGGTCATGCTTGGTGTTACAAGACCCACCTCCACGTCTGTTCAATGCCTCTCTGTTCCTCTTCTTCTCCCAGCCCTTCCCCGGTTCCTGCCCCATTCCCCATGTAGCCACTTTCAGCCCCACTAGCCAGTCTCTTCCCTGCCTGCTGCAGGCACGCCTCTCCCTTCTAGAAATCTCCATTGGCTCTCCATACCCGTGTGGGGGAGGGACAAACTTCCCTCTACCCTCAAGGCCCCTTTGGCTGGTCTAATAAACAAACAGGAGACAGGTCAGCAAGAAAAAAAATGACCAGATTTGGTACATTCCCCTGCACGGGAACCTGCGTACATGGGAGCTGAAGACCCGGTGAGGATAAGAGGATCAGAGCTAGAACGGGAACATGGGGGCATCAAAAGGCCGGGGCAGGATGGTAAGAGCAGGCGCTCAGTAAATAGAAGTCTGTCCTGCCCTAGAGGTAAGTCTGAAGAGGTTATCGCTGATAATTCTTCCAGGGAGTGAAGGGACGGGCAGAAGGTTCTCTTGAGCCCCTGGCTAATGTTGCCTTGAGCTCAAAACAGCCTGCAGACCACAGACCACAGAGTCATATATTGGGGTGACTTGCTCTGAACCCCCACACCTGCCATCCTTACCCTCCCCTGAGCCTGGCACAGACTCCCTGTATCGCATGGACCCATCCATCCCCATCTCTGGCCCCGGGATCCCCAGCTGTGGAATGAGATCCTGCAGGGGAACGTGAATTTCCTTCTCATATGGAAAACGCATCAAAGCTAGGCTCCCACCGGGGAGGAGGGGCCACGGCCTGGCGGTGCTGCCCTCCTGCCGTGTCCTGGGGAGTCCTGGCCACCAGATGACCATGAGGTTGGGTGACCTTGGGGCCTTTCTGGGGCTGCATGCGGGTATCCCGAGGCCTCCCCTGGGGGTCCTGAGCTGGGAGTGAGTGCTGGTGCTCCAGCCCCTACTCACTGTAGTGACGGAGGGACCTCCCCGCCCTGCCCCGCCCCCTGTGGGACAGTGTCAGAAGGAAGCCAGGGAAAGCCCCTAGTGTCAGTGGGTCAGCCTACAGCCTGTCTGTCCAAGTCCGACCTCTTCATCGTCCGGCCAGGGCCAGGGCCAGGGCCAGGGCCAGGGCCAGGGCCAGGGCCGTCCGCTCACAAGACTGCCACCCGCTCCCCCTCCTGCTGCTGCCGGAACAGACATGCTTGGGCTCGGCCATGCAGCTGGCTCTTCCAGAGCCTCTTGGCCACTTCCTGTTGACCTTCAGCTGGTGGGCCTTAGGGGGGCTTCCCTCCCCCCCTTTCCCAGAGGAGATCTGGAATGTCCGCTCCACAGTCCGGGCCAGGCTCTGCAGGCCCAGGGCCTCCCTCCAGAAAACAAGAGAGTGGAGAGCCTGGGGGAAGCTCAGGACAGGCCCACAGCGGGGCCCAGGGGTGCAGGTGGGGGGCAAAGGGCCCAGGGGTGGGCGCCAGGTGTGAGATGATCCCCGTCTGGTTCTGAGGAACTGGCCTGTCCAACAGACAAGAAATGCAGTCCGAGGAGCCCAGGTGAGCCCTGTAGTGGGAACAGAGGGCCTGGGGGCTCGGTTCTGTCCTCCCAGCCTCCCTGAGCCTGCGACCACGCAGGTACCGGGGTCAGAGGGGACGGCGACCCTTCCCCACCCGGAGTCCCTGAGCCCGTTGGGGAAACAGACGTGGCAGACCCGTGACTTGTGCTTCCCTGGGGAATGTTGATGCGCAGGAAATGTTTTTATTTTCTCACATTGCTCTCCATGACGCTAGGTCCACCCCCTCCCCCCTTCCTGTCCCTGGACGCAATCTGGGCAGATTCCATAGCTCCCGGGTCCCTTTGGGGTGGTAGTGAATGGCGGCTGGGCGGGAGCAGGCTCTTAGCGCCTGCTGTTCTTAGCTCTGGGCCTGTAGCTCCGCTCTGGGACGCGGCCTGAGATGACATGCAGGGACCTGTGGGAGCAAAGAGGAGGGCCCCCAGCCTGGCCAGTGGGGTCCGGAAAGGCTTCTGGGCACCACCGTTTCCCCCATGGATGGGCTCAGGTTCCCCGAGAGCACAAGGCTTGAGGCGATGATGCTTCCCCCCCCTCCTGCCCCCCATAAGTGTCCTAGCAGCTCTGAGCATGCGTGTCAGCCACTGTGACTTTGCGAGCGGGGACCCTCTGTGTCCCAGGGCCTGGCACGTCAGCAGTGGGCGAGTGAATGAGCTGATGCCAGCTGATGAATTGTGTTCTCTTGTGCCTTGGTTGAAGGGGTATGTTGGGATCCTAAAGGAGTTTTAATTCTTTGGAAGAATTTCTAGGAGGTGAGATAGCGCAGTTGATCAAGAGGCTGGTGGGCTGTGATCTGGGCTCTGCTCAGCCATGCAGAAGGCGTGTTCCTGGCTAGTCCCCTGACATCATCTTCCTCCGGCTCAGCAGGACCCCTCCCCCAGTGCCGGCATCCTCTTCCACGGCAGACCCTCCCCCTGCATTCTCCCTCAGCGCTGATCTGAACTCTCAATTCACTGGTGCCTCCCACTCCTCCAAGGTTATGCCTGTGGGGCTGTGTCCTTTCTGATGACATTCTGATCTCGGGTCTATTTATAACAATGACTCACCCACCACCTAACCTTCTGCAGGAAGAGTTTGGCGTAGGCACCAGCTCCCCTGGAATGCAGAACAATTTGCACTGGTCAGTGATTCCCCATGTCATTTCCCATGTCCACCCTTGGCCTTCTCTTGACCCCGTGGCCAGCTCACTTAGCGATGCCCTGCTCCGGTGCCACCGTCCCCTCTTGTTTACGAAGGATCCTGCTGACCCCAATGACCTGCCTGGCCGGGCGAGTTCCTCTTTGTCATTAACCTTGAGACCGAGACTTCCTTGCTCTGCAGATGGGGAGGCCTCTGCCGGGTGATTTCCCTTTGTTTTCATATTGTTTGCTTGGAAATGAGCTTAAGTTGGGCAGGGAATGGATGAGTCTGGAAGACAGCCCTGAGCCTGGACCCTCAGCCCGTGGCTGCCTTCTCCATCTCTCTCTCCCGGGACCCCAGCCCTCACGGGTACCCACAGTTTGTCAGCAGACTCTCTGGTTGCTCACGTCATAAAGCAAATATAATAGAGCCCAGGCCAAAACCGGTTTGGCTCAGTGGTAGAGTGTCGGTCTGCGGACTGAAGGGTCCCAGGTTTGATTCTGGTCAAGGGCATGTGCATTGGTTGTGGGCACATCCCCAGTGGGGGGTGTGCAGGAGGCAGCTGGTCGATGTTTCTCTCTCATCGACATTTCTAGTTCTCTATCCCTCTCTCCTCCTCTCTGTAAAAAATCAATAAAATAGCCGGGACCGGTTTGGCTCAATGGATAGAGCGTCGGCTTGGGGACTGACGGGTCCCGGGTTCGATTTCGGTCAAGGGCCTGTACCTTGGTTGCGGGCATATCCCCAGTAGGGGGTGTGCAAGAGGCAGCTGATCGATGACTCTCTCTCATTGATGTTTCTAACTCTCTATCTCTCTCCCTTCCTCTCTGTATAAAATCAATAAAATATATATTAAAAAATCAATAAAATATATTAAAAAAAAATAGTGCCCAGCCGGTATGACTCAGTGGTTGAATGTTGATCTATGGACCTGGAGGTCTTGGCACATGCCTGGGTTGTGGGCTCAGGACCCAGTTTGGAGCATACAGGGGGCAACTGATCAATGATTCCCTCTCATCATTGATATGTCTATCTTTTTCTCCCTTCCTCTTTGAAATCAATCTATACTAATAAAAGGATAATATGCTAATTAGTCGGACATCTTCCAGACATCCTTCTGTACATCCTTCCACAAAGCCACAGCAATGGGGACAGAGGCAGAGGCAGTTAGGGGTGATCAGGCTGGCAGGGGAGAGCGGTTAGGGGTGATCAGGCGGGCAGGTGAGTGGTTATAAGCCAGTAGTCCTGGATTGCGAGAGGGATGTCCGACTGTGGAATTGGGCCTAAACCGGTAGTTGGATATCCTTTGAGGGGTCCCAGATTGGAGAGTGTGCAAGCCAGGCTGAGGGACAGCCCCCAGCTCCCTGCCCTCCCCACTGTGTATGAATTTTGTGCACCAGACCTCTAGTATACATATATTTGGCTTAAAAAGAAAATATAATAGAGGCCCCCCAGTGGGGCCCCGTGGCTTCCTGTCCATGTCCCTCCCTATAAGCTTTTCACATCCCCTGCCCTCCCTGCCTCCAGCCCTTTCTTCTTAGAGATAGAAGGGCCACTCTGTCCCATGTTCCCCGTTCTCAAATCCTCCCTGACCCCATCATGGTTCATTGATGATATGGGTCAGTCTGGAATTTGGCCTCCATGGGCACTGAGTCCCCTCTGCCCCCAGCATAACCTCGGGCTAGCCCTTCTCTCCACTCCTTGTCTTCACCTGTCACCCTGTGTCCTCTAGGTCACTGCAGACTGACGCTGCCCCCCTTCCCCACCCCAACCTCATTCCACAGTCACCGCTCTCTTCTCCTAGTTGACCTGTCCAGGGCAATCCCTAAGTCCCTCTGGTCTGTGTAGCTTATGACATCCTTAAGCTCCACCTCCCTGGTCTCCTGGTCCTCGGACAGCCTTAGTCTTCATTCCCTTCTCATCGTCTTACTTCAGGCCTCCAGCGGTCCCCCCTACATCACGGCCTCAGCCACCAGCCGGGAGCCCTGCCTTCAGACTGGCCCCCTTCAGTTCTCTGTCCACCAGGCGAGGCCTCAGATGATGCCACACTCCTCCTCAAGTCCCCTTTGCATGGCGTACGGGGCCCCATAATCAGATCTTGCCTGTCTCTTGGTCTTATCTCCTGCCACATCTTCATACCACCATCCTGAACCCTACTTTTCAGCCATCCTGAACTAGTCAGATGCTCCTAGGTTACCTTCTCTTCCTCACATCTCTCTGCCTTCAGCCCAGAAGTCTCTTACTGACTTCTTCCTTTGGCTAAATGCCAGTACAGAGCTGTGCTGACTCACCCCTTCGCGGGCAGGCTTCTGCCCCTACCCGTTGGGTTAGTGTCTTCCTTGTGGCTTATGTGTCTGTGGCTCATCCCCTGCACTGACCCATCTGTCTGCATGTCTTGTCCCAATTGCCACTCTGATTACCAACCCGACACTCCAGTCTGGGTCCACATTCCTTTAGTTTATGTTCCCACAGAGTGGTTTCCTTTCCTTTTGAGCTCTTAGCTTAGTTGGTAGTTATACATATGGCAAAAGCAATATGTATATGATTACTATGCCTGTCTCTTCCACCAGACTGGAGGCTATGCAACAACAGGAATACCCTTATTGTTAGATAGGGGCATTCTTTTTCCTTTTAGAGAGCATTTACTAATAAATACAATAAGTCCTCACTTAATGTTGTTGATGGGTTCTGTGACTTTAAGCAAACGATATATAAGGAAGCCAGCTGTACCACAGGTTAATTGATATAAACCAGAGTTAAGCTCCTAGGGCACCTCATCAATGTTATAACAGAATGACCTTGAACAAAATGGCATTATTTGAGGGCCTGCTGTATTTTAATATAGCAGGGGGACTGGTGAGCATCGGTGTACCCAATATCCAGCTTTGTTCAATCTCATCACCTGTCATATTTCCTTCAGAAGCTTTTTAAAAGATAAGGTTATAAAAACGATTGAAGGCCTCTAAGTTTTAATGCGTGTCTGTAAAAACTTGCTTTTATTAAATGCTTAAATATTTGGCAAGTACTAATATTTATCAATATGGGTAATGTCAAGGATTGATGACACAGTGGACTCCTGTGTACCCACCACCCAACTCAGGAAAAAGAAAATACTTTTCCAGTGCCTCTGGCCCTAGCCAGCTTGGCTCAATGGATAGAGTGTTGGCCTGTGGACTCAAGGGTCCTGAGTTTGATTCCGTCAAGGGCACATGCCCAGGTTGTGGACTCGATCTCTAATAGGGGGTGTGCAAGAGGCAGCCTATCAATAATTCTCTCTCATCATTGATGTTTCTATCTCTCTCTCCCTCTCCCTTCCTGTCTGAACTAATAAAAAATATATTAAATAAAGATAAAAAGTCCCTCTGAAGCCCTCCTTATCCCAGCCCCTTCTTTCCTTCTCAGAAGTAATTACCACTCCAAATGGCATGTATGATTTCCTTGGTTTAAAAAATACTTATATAAAATATATTATATATTTGTATCCATAAACTATAGGTGGTTTATTTCCCCTGTGTTTTTTTTGTTTTTTTGTTAACTTGATATAAATGGAAACCTACCTAGGTTTGTGTTTTTCTGTGACCTGCTTTTTTGTTTAATATTTTATCCAGATATGTATACCCTGGGATCATTTCTTTTCACTGATGATTTTTATTCCATTGCATGGGCTCTGTCCATTCTCTGCTCCTTAGATAGGATAGACTCTTCGTCTGCCTTTCCTCCCTTCTAACCCGCCTGCCTTTCTCTCCCCGTTACAAACAGGCTGCAGCGAGGACCCCCTTTGCCCACACGCGAGTGGCACATGCTCTCCAGGTGAAGACCACCAGGCGCGCACCGGGCACGGGACCGCTGGGTATAAGGTACGAGCATCTTCACTCTTCCTTGATACCGTCAGTCTGCACCTCACACCCAGGGTATCCCCTCCCGCTGTTCCACATGCCGCGGGCGCTCGGGGTTCCCGGACTTGAAAGCCTTGTGCCCTCACTGGGGAGAAAGTGCTCTCTTGTGATTTTTCTGGGCTGCTGATTAGGTGGAGCGTGTTTTCATGTTTCCTGTGAGTTGCCTATTCATATCGTTTGCCTATTCTATTTGGTGGATTTCTCCAGAATTGATCTGTGGTAGTTCTTCGTAGATTTTGCAAATGAATCTCCTGGCAGACAAATATTTTCTCCAAAGGTTCTAGTTTGTCTTTTGGAGGGGGTGGGGGTTAGGGAGAGGAGAAATTGGGAGTTGTTGTTTTTTATGTAGTAAAATACTAAATCTTAATTGCTGCAGTTTGATGTATATTGACAAATGCATATAGGTACAAACCCACTCGTCTATCATGTTATAGAATATGCCCATCACCCCAGTAAGATCCTTCATGCTCCCTCCCAGGCAACCATTGTTTGACTTCTATTACCATCTATTAATTTAGCTTCGTTTAAGACTTCATGTAAATGAAATCATATAGTACGCATGTTTGGCTTCTTTTGCTCCGCATAATATTTTAAGATTCATCTATGTTGTTGCATGTATTTCTTTTTTTATTGCCGATAGATTTCCATTGGGCTACTATGAATAAAATGTCTGTAAATATTCTCGTCCTGTGTTTTTGTGGGCATATGTTTTCACTTCTCGTGAGTACATACTTCAGTGAGTACATACTTCAGTGCTGGAGTGTGGGGAAAGGTGTAGGTTTAACTTGATAAGAAGCACCGTTTTACCTTTTAATTCCATGAAGGACATTATCTATTGTCAGACTTAACAATCTTTCCCTTCATGTGTTATGCTTGTTCTAATAATACATGCTTTTCTGAGCTCATATAGAGTTTTTTCTGTTTCCTTCTGCAGTTTTTTAATTTTGCTTTTCACATTTGGGTCTTGAACTCGTCTGAAATGGACTTTTGTCTACCGTGTGAGATAAGAATCTGTTCCCATTCCCCCTCCCCCTCCCCATTTGGGTAATCAGCATTCCCACACCGCCATTGGCTAGACATCACCCCTTCCCCCCACCTGTAACCCCTCTCACACGGAGGCTTCCACATAGAATTGAACCTGGGTGGTGCTCCATTCTGTGCGGTCGGTTTATTTTTCTATCCCCACGTCAATCCCACTGTGCTAGTTACTCTAACTCGTAAAACGTCTGGCTATCCAGTAGGGTGAGTTATACTGCCTTGTTCTTCAAGACCAGCTTGTCTATTTAGGGTCATGGCTCTTCCACAAAAATTTCAGGATCAGTTTGTCAGGCTGCATATACGTGGGTGTGTGCACACAGAGTTGAATTTTTTTGCATATTTACCGAGTGTCTGGAGGGAGGCTGACCATCTTCATTTTATTTTCATAATTTTGATCAATCAGGTAAGATTTTGGTCTATTTTATTGGTATTTTCAAAGAACCTAACCTGATGACCTCTTTTATTGTTTCTTGGTTTTTCATTTTGTTAATACCTGTTTTTTTCTTTGATTTCCTTCTATTTTCTTTGGATTTACTCTGTACTTTATATAGCATTTTGAATTTGGTGCTTACTCCATTAATTTTAATTTTCTTCTAATTTACGTTTTTATGGATATACCTATAGGTTCTAGAGTCTTCGATCCGGATTGTTAGAATCAGCTTGTCAGTTTCTCTCTGATGGAATTTGTTCCATGTCGTCAATGTTCCATCGAATAGCTGGGCTGGTTCCTGTGGAAAATGGGCCGCATTCAGGGCTCAGTGTTGGTCTTCGAGGTCCACAGGTTGGACACAGCAAGGGCTCCAGGCAGATCAGCCTTGGTGGGTGGGGGCCCCTATTGCCGAGCCCTTGATCTCCATCCCTCCCATCATGGCCATTCTGTCAATGACTAGAGTCATGAAGTCAGTTAAGTCTCTGGAAGTTGAGTATGGGCAAAGGTGATTTCTAGCTGCTATATTCAATCCCATACTTGTGTTTCCCACAAAGGAATCTGTTCCTGTAGTCACGAGAAGTCCTCTGGTCCTGCCCTCTGGATCTTACCTTATTGGAGAGCATGTTCCTGCTCTGTCCTTCCCCTCTCTGGGGTTCGGGACATCAATATCCCAACCCAAGAGCTGCAAGTGTGATGGCCCCGGGGGGGGGGGGGGGTGTTCCTGGTGGAGGCGGAGACTGTGGGAGCGGGAGAGAGGAAGCTGGAGGTAAAGGGTGGTGAGCAAGGGAAGTGAAAATGCTCCGTGCGTTCCGCATCGCCTCATCTGAGGCCTGTATGCTATTATTGATTTCCACTTTCTCGTTTTGGTTAGATTTGAACACTTAGTAAGAGGCCAGCTGCTTTAGCTATAAATAGCCTTCTTGATTTCTTCTTAGTGTCCAAGAATCACAAACCTAGCCCTACCTTGAGCCTTTCCTCGCTGTCTGGGAACTGCAAGCCTGAGTAGCGGGGTGTGTGTGTGTGTGTGTGTGTGTGTGTGTGTGTGTGTGGCTAAGGAGAGAGCCCTGAGCTGTGAGTCAGGAGCCCTTAGTTCCTGGCCCAGCATTGTCCCTGTGTGACTTTGGGCAACTCACCTGCCCTCTCTGGACTGAGTTTTACGACTTGAAACTAGAGAGCTTGATCTTGAAAAGAACCTCAGGCTGTGGCATGATGAGGTCACAAACCAAACAAGGTTCTGGAAAGGGCGTGGGGCCAGGCTGTGCGTTCGTGACACCCTCTGCTCGGGCCTGATGTGAGGTCCGCCTGCTGGGGCAAACATGGGGGTCGGGGCCTGACACGATTGCAGGTTTAGAACCAAAGGCCCTGTCCCCTCACATGTAGGTGACGTCTTGTGGAGACCTTGAACAAAACTGAGGTTCTATCGTAAGGAAGACCTGGAGGCGTGGATGTTTAGCCGGGTCCCAAACGAGAGAATCCGTAGAGTAGCTCTGTCCATTTCACTGTCATGAGACATTAACACATGACCTTTTAAAAGACTTTCTAATAACAGCAAACGGCTCATGCTCTCCAAGTAAGAGAAGATGCAGGACGCAGGTTTGCAGATGAAGCTGGGGACCAATGAAGCACAGCAAAGCAGGCCGGAGAGGAAACCACAGGCGGCTTCCCTTGCGCTGGGGAAACCCGCTGGCTCTGCTCCCTGCGTTTTTAATATTTCTTATAGCGAGAACGTGTCACTCTTGCAATGGCAGAGGAGCCCTATTAAAGCAGTATTTTACAGGGGATTTCATTTTGTGCGGTCAGGGGATGGGAGGCCCGGTTGACCACAGGCCCACCTCTGGGCCCCCAGGGCCGTCAGCGGGCTGGGAGGGGTCCGGGGAAGGGCGTTGGCGATGGCATGGGGGCTGCACAGCTGACTGCAGGGAGCGGCCATCAAACAGAGGATGCGCGGCTGAGAAAAATCAGCTCGGGGTCCTGGCCAGGCCTTCCCCGGCCCAGGGGAAGGACTGCGACAGCATCTGAGGGGAGGAGCAGGACCGTGGGGGGGGGGGGGGGGGAACAACACCACGCTTGCAGGCACCCAGCATTGGGCCTCGCAGAAAGGAGAATGGCTGTCCTTGTGAGTGGTCCACGCTTAGAGCCATCCGCCATGGGAGGTGGTAAGCCCTTGGTCGTTGGGCAGGACTGACAGGACTGCTGGCCACTGTCAGGGACATCGCAGGGAGCTTTTCTGTGGTCCTGAGGCTGTGATGGAGGGTCTCAACACCTGCTTCCATTTATTAAAGGAGAAGGACAGCCGAAACTGGTTTGGCTCAGTGGATAGAGCGTCGGCCTGCGGACTGAAAGGTCCCAGGTTCGATTCCGGTCAAGGGCATGTACCTTGGTTGCGGGCATATCTCATCAATGTTTCTAGCTCTCCCTCTCCCTTCCTCTCTGTAAAATAAATAAATAAATAAATAAATAAATAAATAAATAAATAAATAAATAAATAAATTTATATATATATATATATATATATATATATATATATATATATATATATAAAAGAAGGACAAAGTTGGAAGTAAAGAAGTAATTATTATCATGGTCAGAAAAGGGGCCTCTCCCGTCAGACAAGTCCTGGGTCCACTGCTGACTAGCTGTGCCATCTTGAGTGAGCTGCTGAATCTTTTTGCACCTCAGTTTTCTCATCTGCACAATGGGCACAACGACAGGGCAGCTGAGATGAATAACCGACAGAGTGTGTCAAGGGCTCGGTGCAGGGCCTTGTGTGCAGTGAGAGCTCCGGAAACGGGATTGCCGGCGGCGGGTTGTTTTCCAGGGCCCCAGAGCTCCCAGGCCCCCTGCAGCCGTGCTCGGCTCCGGAGTTTCTCCCTTCCTCACGGGTCAGCCATGACAGCCTTGGCATCGGCATCTGTTGTTCAAAAGCCACAGTCTGAATCCGGTGGAACTAATTTTTATCCCTGACAGTTTCTGAGAAGCGACATGCTCCCCTCTCTCGCCCCCCAGGCCCTCCAAGGTGCACATTCTCCAGGCAGGCTGCTCTCCGCTCGGTTTCCTTGGCCTCCCTCCCCGTGTTGATGCCCAGAAGGTAACATCGGAGCCCGTCTCCCAGCTGGGAACCTGGTGCCCAGGAATCCCGGCCCCGTGCGGCCGGCCTGTTTGCCAGCGCATCTGTTCCCAATCAGCGCTGCACCGTGCATTCTTTCTGCCGGGCGTGCAGGCCCGGGGCCTGGGGACTGTGCTAATTGATAGCTAAATGGATCTTGTCATTTCCAAAAGAGGCCTCCAGACCTGCCCTCTGCCAGGCTGCGGCTCCCCACGGGCTGAGGAGCTCAGGAATTAACTCGTCCACTGCCTTTGGGGAGGGGTGGTGGTGGTCTGGAGCCTCAGTGGTAGGAATTCACCTAAAAAAGCCCCTGCTCTTTGTAAAGAGATTTACGGTTTCAGAAGCATTTCCACCGACACCGGCTCATCGCACTGTCGCCCCAGCTTCGCGGGGTGGGCCAGATGAGAAAACCGGGGTTCAGGGGTGGGAGTGGGGTGGCTTCAGGTCCCAGAGAGTTGGTAGCAGGGACAGGACTGCCTTGGACCTCATGCATGCTGGATGGAGGTTCTTCCTCAAAGTTCAACCCGTGAGCCGTGTCTGGCCGGGGTTTGCCGTTGAGGTTGCCGGGGAGACCGGAGGAAGTGTGGGGCCTGCTGATCTGGGCTGCGTGGGGCCTCAGGACACCCCCGGGCGGGCGTCTTGGGTGTTTGGCCGCCCTGTGGTGATAAGAGCACTAGGAGGGGGGAGATGCCGCTCATGGTCAGGGGGGAGGGTGCCTGCCCCGGCCCCGGCCCCAGGGAGAGAGCAGCCTTCCTTCCCCTAAGGAAGTCCCCTCTCCTCCCAGCGTCCTTCCTCCAAGCCCCTGGCTGCCCCGGCCCTTGTGGGAGAACAGGTCACCGTGGCCATGTCCTCGCCTGCCTGTCTCGCAGCCTGGAGGCGGGCATTGTTGTCTCCGCCTGATTCAGGGTCTGCTCCGCGTAGGTGGGCGACGCACACGCATGTAGGATGAATGACTCATCCCGGACTTTCCCCTCTGATCTCATTCTCCTTGGCCCCTTGGCAGGGAGACGGAGATTAGTGATCCAAGAGAAGGATACGAAAACCGATCCTTGGCAGAGCCGTTCGGCCTCTGATCGATGCCTCGGCCCCGACAAAACCCCCTTCGGTGTCCACAGCTGCCGAGCGGGTTGGGGGGCCCGTGGCCGTGACAGATGTCTGAGCGCTGTCCTCCTATAAATGGGGAGTGTTTTGTCCTTAATGGCTTCTGGGCTCCCCTCTTCCAGAAGCTTCTGTACTGCGCCCACTGCCAAAGGGCTCATTGTAGAACCAGGTGACAGAGAATTGTCTTCAGTCTGTAAAAGTGCGTCCGAGCCCTCAAAGCATTGGTTCAGACTAAGGGGTTCCTCCTGGCAGAAGCCAGAGAGGGCTGTGCTCAGCCCTGTGGCCGGGATCCCAGAGCCCACCACCTCTGCCTCCTCTCCTCTGGTCTCCCCTCTGCCTCCTCTCCTCTGGTCTCACCCTCTTCTCCTCTCCTTCAGTCTTACCCTCTGCCTCCTCTCCTCTGGTCTCACTCTCTGCCTCCTCTCCTCTGGTCTCACCCTCTTCTCCTTTCCTTCAGTCTCACCCTCTTCCTCCTCTCTTCTGGTCTCTCTCTCTGCCTCCCATGGGTGAAGACTTGGGTTAAGAAGTCAAAGAGAGCTGCTTTCAACCCTGGCTCTCCTTCTTCCTAGCTGTGGGACTTTGGGGAAGTCATTTCACCCCTCTGATCTCAACACCTATGAGATGAGGACAGTAGAGCATTGTACAGGGCTGTGGAGAAAAGTTACTGAAATAATCAACAAATATACCTGGAACAGTGGGTGACCTGCGTTAACTGCTTTGCAAATGTTAGCTGTTCCTGCTGTGCCGGAATGAGGACCCCACTCCCATCTCCTTTCCCTAAGCCCTCAGAGCACTGCCGTCCGACACCCCATAATGCTGCTCTTTTTAAAAATATATATTTTTATTGATTTCAGAGAGGAAGGGAGAGGTAGAGATGGAAACATAATGATGAGAGAGAATCATTGATTGGCTGCCTCTTGCTCTTCCCCCTTCCCCCATTGGAGATTGAGCCTGCAACCAGGGCATGTGCCTTGACTGGGAATCAAACCGCAACCTCCTGGTTCATAGGTCAACGCTCAAGCCAGTGAGCCATGCCAGCCAGGCTGGACACTGCTCTTGCAATGGCTCCTGCATTTCCCAACTGCAGAATCTTCATCCCAACCTTCTAGGCCTTCTCTGCAGCGTGTGGGACCATGGCCACTCCTTCCTGTGCACTCTGCTCCCTCCACTTCTGGGCTACAGCGCCCCCTGAGGTTTCAGCGAGGCCTCGTGTGTAAGAATGCTTGGGAACTCGGAGGCTCCGCAAACTGCTGTCATTATTATAGTCTTTGCAGACACATTGTTCAGCTGGCCTGTGACCGAGAAGGGGTTTCCCCGAGGTCCCAGCTGAGCCGGCAATCCCACCGGATCTTCCGACCTCAGCGAGGACACCATTCACCCGATTCCTCACGGCGGGAGTTGTACCTGCCCCCAGGCTCCTTGCCTTGGCTATCGCATTGGCTTTTGGCAGTCATCCAGGCCGCGGTCTGAGCATGTCTATTTTATGAAGGAGAAAATCAAGGCCCAGAGGTGACATGACACACCTGGGGCCCACACAGGCAGAGTTAGGACCCAGGTTCTGTCCCAGAGCTGCTTCTACCACAGGCTGCTGCCGCCTGACCCCACAGTCGCCAGCCTCTTCCCCTTGCCTCCCCTCCACCTCCGCCCCCACACTCCATCCCCACCCCATGGCTTGGTTCTGAAAGGCCTGTCCTCCCAGGAGCCGTGTTGACTGCCTGGGGCCAGGAATTCATCGCCATCTTACACAAATGATAGGCAACCTGCTTCCCAGAACTTTTTAAAAAAAATATATTTTTATTGGTTTCTCACAGTGAGAAAGGAAGAGGGATAGAGTTAGAAACATCAATGAAACAATCATTGATCAGCTGCCTCTTGCACACCCCCGACTGAGGACGTGCCTGCAACCATGGTACAGGCCCTTGACCGGAATCAAACCTGGAATCCTTCAGTCCGCAGGCCGATGCTCTATCCACTGAGCCAAACCGGTTTCGGCTGCTTCCCAGAACTTGATCACCCTGAGGGACCTGGGAAAAGGTAAAGGAAAGACACTTGGGAGTTGGAGGCTGGCCTGTGGCAGGTCCTTGAGGCTTTGCAGAGCCCCAGAGCCCGGCCAGGGAAGTCGGGTCAGGCGTGGTTTCCCCAGCACGCCACGCCCTGCGCTAAGCGATGCGGGAATTGTCTCCTCCCATGCTGCCCTCGGCCCCACAGGGCAGATGCTGTTTTCCCCTCACGTTACAGATGCACTGAGGCCTGAGGGCGCACAGCTAGTACATGGAAGAGCCAGGATTTGAACCCGGGCGCTTGGGTTCCACAGCCTGAGGGCTTCGGCCCATGTCACAGAGGAGGAGGATCAGGGGGTCTCAGAGGCAACTCACAGCCCTGCGATTGGCTGGGCCTCCTCCTCAGCCCCTCCTCGTGCCAGCTGGCCTGCTTTCCTAGTTCTGGAACCTTCCTTTCCCTCTCCGCTTGGCTGTGCTACGCTGGCAAAGTCCCGCTGGCCACATCCGTGCCTGGTCGGTGCCCCGTGTTTCCCTCCGTGCCCCAAGCTCCTCCTTGGAAGCCTGGGGCAGAGCTGGCTGAGGGTTTAACACTGCAAAGATTTATTCTGCTCTCTGAAACGTCTCTTCCTCTGCCTTGCACTGTTTATTGAAAGAGCTCATAGGATAGCGCTAAAGACTAAAACAAAAGTCAATAGAAACATATTTATGGGGGCCCGAGGGCCCACGGCCACGCCATGGAGCTGGAAAACGGTTCTCTTAGGCTCACACTGGGCCTCAGAAGGCTGGGGCGCGGGGAGCAGGCGCCCATTTCCTGGCTAAGTTCAGCTGTTTTACACCCCGCTTTCTGAGGATTCCATCTGATTATTCTTCCCCCCGTTCGGAGAGCTGGGCTTCTCCCAGGCGAGGGGCTTAGCGGACGGTCCCCAAAGCCCTTCTCTCATTTATTCTTCCGAGCTCTGTGTTTAGCAGAAAATCCCGGTCATGTCTGGCATGTGGATGATGCTTCTCAGCCTCCAGTGTCGGTGCGAGGCTTCCCCCTGCCAGATGTTTCTGTCAGAAGCTGCAAAAAGGAACCCGAAGTATGTCTCCACCAAGCTACCTTCCCAAAGGCCAGACTGCTGGCTTCTCAGAGGACCTGTGCCTGTTCTTGTTCTTTTTCTCCATTCGTGTCCCCGTGAGGCCCGTGGGGGCGGGAGGGGCTGGGCCAGGGTCAGGGCCGGGAGGCAGAGAGTCCAAGCGGGTGGGGCCGAGGCTGACGCTGGGGTCGGAGTGTGGGGCCCAGGAGAGGAGGAGGCACTGGGAACACAGGTGGACGAGGAGCAGGAAGGGCGGCGGAGCCAGGGTCCAGGGCCAGCCGTGCCCTGAAGTCCAAGCAGGTGAGCCCGGGTGGGGCAGGAGGTGCTTCAGGCCTGGCAGACTGGAGCCTGTGCTGGGCTTTGAGCAGCCTTCCAGGTGGAGGAAGAGCCGTTCCCGATGCTGCTCCCCCAGGAACAGCGGGGCCCAGCCAGGACAGGGGCCCGGAAACCCCGGTGGAATGAAGTGCGCACCCCAGAGGCAAAAACCAGCCCCCGCAGTCTCCGTGCCAGTGAACAGAGGAAGTGCTTCCAGACGGAGGGCGGGGAGAAAACCGCTCTACCACCATTGGTCAGTGCCCAGCACATGGCGTAGGCTGGGCCCATCAGACTATATAGAAGGGTTCGAGTCCATGGTTAGGGAAGAGGCTTGCTGGGCTTGAACGCCTAGAACCGTGGTCGGCAAACTGCGACTCTCGAGCCACATGCTGTTCTTTGGCCCCTTGAGTGTGACTTTTCCACAAAATACCACGGCCTGGGCGAGTCTATTTTGAAGAAGTGGCGTTAGAAGAAGTTTAAGTCTAAAAAATGTGGCTCTCAAAAGAAATGTCAATCGTTGTACTGTTGATATTTAGCTCTGTTGACTAATGAGTTTGCCGACTACTGACCTAGAAGATTGCCAGGACTCCATTGTGTACGTACCCTTTCCACTGATAACATCCTCCTTCCTCCCAGAAATAATTACTATCCTGACTTTTTTTCTTTCTTTTTTTTTTTTTAAATATATTTTATTGATTTTTTACAGAGAGGAAGAGAGAGAGATAGAGAGCTAGAAACGTCGATGATAGAGAAATATCGACCAGCCGCCTCCTGCACACCCCCTACCAGGGATGTGCCCACAACCAATGTACATGCCCTTGCCCGGAATCGAACCTGGGACCCTTCAGTCCACAGACCAACGCTCCACCACTGAGTCAAGCTGGCTTCGGCCTATCCTGACTTTTAAGGTAATATTTTTAATGCCTTTCATTTGATTTTGACACCTATGTATTCATCCCGAAACAATGTAAATTTAAGAGTAAAGGGGGAATAAATGACAATGGAAGGACACTTGCCTTGGGGCGGTGAACACAATACAATCTACAGATGGTATAGAATTGTACATCTGAAACCGATATAATCTTACTAATGTCACCCCAATAAATAATAAGTAAAAATATATCAATTTATTTTGCATATTTTGACATAGACATACATTTTATTTTATTTTATTTTATTTTATTTTTATTGATTTTTTACAGATAGGAAAAGAGAGGGATAGAGAGTTAGAAACATCGATGAGAGAAAATCATCGATCAGCTGCATCTTGCACACCCCCGACTGGGGATGTGCCCGCAACCAAAGTACATGCCCTTGACCGAAATTGAACCCGGGACCTTTCAGTCCGCAGGCAGACACTCTACCACTGAGCCAAACCAGTTTCGGCTAGACATACATTTTAAAAGAAATTGAATTATACTAATTGTATCCTTTTGTAGTCATTGTTTGCTTAGCATCATATTTGTATGCTTCATCTAGGTTTGATAGAATTTTACTTAATTAATTTCCATTGCTATATAGTCCTCCATTTATGAACATGCTATAGCTATACTTTGTTCATTTTCATTGCTGTATAGTACTCCTCTACTGTGGCCATTTTTTTTTTTTAATTCTTGGTGCAGATATGTGTGAAAGTCTCTAGGCATCATGATATTTAACTTTATCAGAAAATGTCAAGCTGTTCACCAAATAGTGTGCCAACATAGTTGTCTTGTAAGCAGTGTAGGAGAGTTCCTGTAGTGTTAGAATGTGATGGTTTGTATGGCGTATATAGTCACATCTTTTTGTGATCTCAATGAGCATTTTCCTGATTATTAATGAAATTGGGCATCTTTTCATATGTTTATTAGTCATTTGAATTTCCTCTTTTGTGAAATACTAGAAAAATTTTTGCCAATTTTCTATTGGGTTGTCTGTTATTTATATAATTTTGATATTATTATTTTTTTGTCTGTTCTATACGTTGTAAAACCTCTCACTGTTTAAACTGTTGTTTTGCTCTCTTAAGAACAAAAGTTTTAAATTTTTAACATAGTTTCCCCTTACGATTTGTGCTTGTTGCGAGCGTGTTTAAGAATGTCTTCTCTATCCTGACATCTTGAAGACGTTATTCTGCATTATCTTCTGAAACTGTTGTCTCTGGCATTTGGGTTTTGACTCCCATCTGAAGTTGGTTTTTGCATATGGTGTGAGATAGGGGTTCACTCCCCCTCCCCCAACCCCACATAAGAGTGCTCAGTTGTCCCAACACCATCTATTGCAAAGTCTGCCCTTTCCCTCGGGCTCAGCGATCCACCTCAAGTGTCCATGAAAGCAAGAGCCTGTTTCTGGACTCTCTCTTCTGTTCCTTTGGTCTATTGTTCTGTCCCCGAGCCAACCCCACACTGTCTTAATTACTGCAGATTTACAATAATCTTTATATTCCATTGACCAAACTTTCCCACACTGTGGGGAAAATTATATTTTTCCTGATTATTTTTGGCTCGTTGCTTTTCCATATAAAGTTTAGAATTAGCTCATCAAATTCCACAAAAGAAAAAAAGCAGCTGGGATTTTTATTGGGCTTGCATTGAATTTATAAATCAAGCCATGTAGCCTGTTGAGTTTGCCAGCCCACAAACATGATATATATCTGCTTTGATTGAAGCCTTAAAAAAAAAAAAAGCCCACAGCATTATTTTGAAGCATGATTGACACACAGTGAACTGCACATGTTTGCACTGTACATTTTGATAAGTTTTGACATCTTTAACACCCACGAAACCAACACTGCCAACCAGATAATGAGCATATGCATCAGCCCCACAGTTTTCTCCGTTCTCCTTAGTGACCCCTCCTCCCCTAGCCCTTCTCCCCTCCCTTCCGTAGGGATGGTGAGTCGCTTTTCGTGGGCCTCTTTTCCATCTATAGATCTTGTTTGGGGAAGTGGCTGTTCAAATCTTTTGCTCCTTTTTCACTGGGCTGTTTTCTTACTGGATAGTCACGCGCCATTTGACGACGGGAATACATCCTGAGAAATGCGTCGCCAGGCAATTTTGTTCTTGTGCAAACAACACAGCGTGCAGTTACACAAACCCAGATGGTGTAGCTTATACGCACCTAGTGTTCCTAGGCTGCAAGCCTGTACAGCATGCTCCTGCACAAGACAGCACAATATTAACTCAAGCAGAAGAGAGAACAATGCCGTCGAGAGACGCGGTGAACATCAGATGTATGCAGCTGCTGCCCGTATAACACAGCTTACTGTCGTGCAGCAAACCTTTTCTTTTTCTTTTTTAAAAAAAAATATATTTTATTGATTTTTTTACAGAGAGGAAGGAAGAGGGATAGAGAGTTAGAAACATTGATGAGAGAGAAACATCGACCAGCTGTCTCTTGTACATCTCCCACTGAGGATGTGCCTGCAACCCATGTACGTACCCTTGACCGGAATCGAACCCGGGACCTTCCAGTCCGTAGACCGATGCTCTATCCACTTTGAGCCAAACCGGTTTTGGCCAAACCTTTTATTTCTTACGTAGCAATAAGAGTGTATAGCATAGTAAACACAGAGACCAGTACCCCAGTTGGTTCTTAGCCTTAGCACGTAGTATGTACTGTACCAAATTATATGCGCTATATTTGTATCCAGCTGGGAGTGCACTAAACTTACGTCAGCATCAACATGAACACACGGGGAATGCTGTTGTGCTCTGACATTCTGACAGCTGTGATGTCACTAAGTGGTAAGAATTTTTCAGCTCTCTTATAATCTTACTAGGGGCCCGGTGCACAAAATTCATGCACACCACAAGGGAATTGATTAGAGGAAATATTTTAATATTGCTATTTGCCCTTTATAATAGAAGTATCAGAGATGAAAGAAAATTAGTAAAATGTACATGAAAATCTCCCTCCTGTCAGGGTGTGTCACGATACCTAGAGTCAAGTCCCCGCCCACCACCCTTCTGTGCTTCGAAAACAGGTGATCCAGACCCAGCCGGCCCCACTCCCATCAAGGCCCTCTGGGTGGGGGGCACAGCCTCTGGTCCCCTAGCCTGGTGCCAGGGCGGGGGTGTGGCCTGAGGTTCCCCAGCCTGGCACTGGGGCTGGGGGTGCGGCCTGAGGTCCCCATCAAGTCTCACTGGGCAGGGGGTGCAGCCAGAGGTCCCCCTGGCCCAGCGCTGGGATGGGGGCATGGCCTGAGGTTCCCCGTCAAACTCTGCAGGGTTGGGGGAGCTGCCTGCGGTCCCTCGCCCCAGCCAGGCGCCATGCAGCCCCAGGTCCCTGCTGTTCATTCGTGACATTACACCATCCCGGCTAATTTTTTTGTTATCCAGTGCATGACTTTTCCGAACACAACTCCTTTATCAGATACAGCGAGTCCTCACTTCACATCATCCAAAGGTTCTTGGAAACTGTGACTAAAAGAAACAGCTTGTTAGGAGCCCAATGCTGCCACAGGCTGATGGATATAAACTAAGAGTTAACGTTTCCATAGCTCAACACTGGTCACCAAAACATCCCCAAACTTCTACATAAAGACCCCAAACCCAGAACAGCATTAAGCACTGAGATAAATGTGAAGTATGCATACACTTAAGAAAGATGAATAAAAACGAGTAATTAGATAGTTTCCAACCTACTATTACAGTTCAGGGTGGCAGGTAGCCAGCTCTTATCCAGCAGCTCAGGGTACAAGGCAGGACGCAACCCTGGACAGGACACATTTCCATCGCAGTGCACACTCACACACATACCCCTTCCCTGCCTCCCGCCCACCCCCCACCCCGCCCACAGTCACCCAGGCTGGGACATTCACCCAGGCTGGGACAGTGGAAACACCAATTCACCTAACTGACCGCGCATCTTTGGGATGTGGGAGGAACTGGAGTCCCTGGAGAAAACCCATGCAGAAAACCCAGCTTTATGTGGGGTGTCCTATTAAATCCCTACCTTGGCGGGTCCTAGGCTTTCTCTTGCGTCCCTGTGCCCGTGCAGTTGTCAGAGTTGTCACAGTCCCTCAGCAGAGACCCTCGGCCAGCTCCAATGCTTTCTTCTCTGTTGGCTCTCCTGGTTATTTTTTGGTTGGAATCCACAGGTTCCTTCCTCTCATGCTGAAGTGATGGTCCAAAAACGTAGTTTATCAATACTGTAAACAAAACATCTTTGATAGAGAATTTCAATCTCTTCCCCCCCCCCTTTTATTTTTATTTGTTTATTGATTTCAGAAAGGAAGGGAGAGGGAGAGAGAGAGAAACATCAATGATGAGAGAATCATTGATCAGCTGCCTCCTGTACGCCCCCTACTGGGGATTGAGCCTGCAACCTAGACATATGCCCTGACTGGGAATCGAGCTGTGACCTCTTGGTTCATGGGCCGATGCTCAATTACGGAGCCACACCGGCTGGGCTCAGTTTCTGTTCTTTCATGGGAGGCCTCAGTTCCGGTTCCCCACATCACGCAGGGAATCTGGCCTTGGGTCTCCTCTCACCATGAGAGAGGGGTCAGTGGGGTCCTATTCTCCCAGGGAAGTTGAAATCCAGGCCTCGACTGCTGGTTCCAGTCCCCGCATTCCAGACCTCCCAGTTTCAGCTCCTTGCCCAGAGCCCACCCACTGCTATGGGCCTTCATTCCTCAGCCGGGTCAACGTTGACTCCGAGTGATTGTCCCTTTCTCTGCCTCTGGCTTTGCTCCTATGGCCAGGCTACAACGTAGGGTAGTTCTTCGATCCTCCTTTCTCTTCTCTATGCCCGGCTTCCTTCGTCCTGTTCCCAGAGCACAGTCCTGCAAGGCAGAGGCCAAGCTGGCCGAAGCAGAGCATGGCAGGGCACCCTCTACCTCCTGTATACAGAGAGTCACATTGCGCAGGAACTCAAAGCAGTTCCGTGTGTGCTCGCAGCCATCACGGCCCAGGTGTGAGTGACGGTCTAGACAATCCTGGAATCAGACGGGGCCATGGGGAATGTGTAGGCAGAGAGGAACTCTCTTGGCTTTTAGTGCTTCTTGGTGTGAAGCACCTGCCACTTGACCCAGTGGGTAGGCGCGGTCTCAGGCTCCGGGAGCTGTGTTCCGCCCGGGACCCAGGACAGAAGGGAGCCAGCTCTATTAGGTCCGTCCCAAGGTGCCTCCCCCAGCCCCACTCCCATCTCGTTTCTCCTGGAAATGCACTTAGCCAGCAGGAGATCACACTTGACTTCTTTTTAAAGCATTTGTTTTCTTAAAAGTCATTTATTTTAATTTCTTAATACATGAACCCAAATCCAAATATTACAGATAAATTCCCCCTTGACCACCACTCCAATTTCACTTCCCTCTCCAGAGATTGAACAGGGTTTCTATTATCAGATGGATGGATTCCCCCAAATCCTTTTGAATATGTACATATAATTGCTGCACTTATTGGTTTGCAAGCTGCTTTAAAGAATAAGTCAGTTTTAGAGATCATTCCCATCCATGGAATCATGTTCATTCTTATTTTTAATTGAGTTATAATTGGCATGTAGCATTATATTAGTTTCAGGTGTATAACATAATCAATATTTGTATATTGAAATGCTCACCCTGATAAACCTAGTCAACATCCATCATCATAGGCAATTATAAAAAATTTTCTTTTGATGAGAACTTTTAGCAACTTTCAAATATGCAATACAGTATTGTTATATACACTGAGTGGCCACATGATTATGATCTCTGAACGCATAATAATCTGGCCACTCAGTGTGTATATATATTATTGGCCTGGTGCATGAATTCGTGCATGGGTGGAGTCCTGCCAGCCTGGCCAGGGGGAGGAGGCATGGGCAGTTGGCCGGCCTGCCTACTGACTGAACTCCTGGTCAAGGGGACAATTTGCATATTATCCTTTTATTATATAGGATATACACTGAATGACCAGATCATAATAATCTGGCCACTCAGTGTGTGTGTGTGTGTGTGTGTGTGTGTGTGTGTGTGTGTGTGTGTATTCCATTGTATTACTCCATAATATTCCATTGTATGTATGTACCACATCTTCTTTATCCATCCATCCATCGATGGGCACCTAGGTTGTTTCCACATCTTGGTTATTGTGAATATATATATATATATATATATATATATATATATATATATATATAATTGTCACCCGCAATGTACATTACATCCCTGGAAGTTTGTGCCTTTTGACCACCTTTAATCCATTTACCCACCCCTCACCCCTGCCTCTAGCCACCACCACCAATCTGTTTTCTGTAATTCTGAGCTTGTTTTTTGGGTTGTTGTTTTGTGTTTTTAGATTCCAGATATAAGTGATATCAACGTTTTCTTCTTTTATATGGCTAATATTCCATTGTATATATGTACCACATCTTTATCCATCCACCCATTGGTGGGCACTTAGGTTGTTTCCATATCTTGCCTATGTGAATGAAGCTGCACTGAATGTGGGAGTGCTGATCTCTTTTTGAGTGTTTTCATTTTCTTCATACCAATTCCCAAAGTGGAATTGCGAGATCATATGGCAGTTCTATTTTTAATTTTTTGAGGAGTCTCCATACTGTCCTCTTTTATTTTTATTCTTTTTGGTAATCCTCACCCGAGGATATTTTCTTCATTGATTTTTAGAGAGTGGAAGGGAAGGAGGGCCAGGAGAGAGAGAGAAAGAAACACTGATGTGAAAGAGACACATTACTTGGTTGCCTCTTGCTTGTGTCCCAAGCCAGCAACCCAAGTACATGCCCTTGACTAGGAATCGAACCCATGGCCCTTAGGTCTGGGGGCTGATGCTCTAACCATTGATCACACCATCCAGGACTGTCCTCATTTTTTTTTTTTTTTTATGCTGCAGAGAGTTCTGTGAAATGGGTGTGGCCGTTATAGTCCATCTCATGGGTCCTTCACTGATGGGCAGGCAGGCTGTTCCCAGGACATACCAGGGACGCTGACTTTGAGTTCGGGGGGTTACCTGCTGCCCCTGCTTTGCTTTGCTTTCTATCTTCCTCCCTTTCCTCTGCGGTGACATTGGTCAGATGTGCAACCCCATCCAATGACAAATGCTTTCTTCAAGGACCAAAGTGCTGGTCAATTCTGGGCTTCGAAATTCCCACTTTACAGAAGTCAGTATATATAGTTCTGGAGCCTTCCCTGGGGGGACAAGTCCAGACCCTTTCTGGCTGGATCCCACAGGATGCCCAGCCTTTGGGGGCGGTACTGTGGTGCAGAGCTGGGCTGTGGGGTTTAGTCCCGCACAGCCAGCCATGTGTCTGGGACTGGTCCCTGACTATAGTTTACACGTATCATGCTCCTACCAGAGTTTATCCTGTTCTGCCAATCTAATAAATTTCCTCTTCTCTCATAAAAGGAAGCTGGAGCTGTCACTTCCATATTTAGCAGTGGAGGGGAGTTGGCCCACAGTGCCAGGCGTGAGGGATGTGGGAGGGGTAAGCCAGACATGGGAACCAGCGCGTTATCTTTCAATAGCTGAGGGGAGACCTGGAGCGAGGCCCATGTTCTTCTGAAAGGAACCTTCTGCCAGTCAGCTAATGGGGCTTGTCCATCAGGAAGTTGCCCGAAGGATGGGAGTGCCTTCTAGATGCTATGGGAACATGTCCAGCCAGCCAGGTTGGGCTGTCCCTATAGATACGTTCTCTGCAGGGGGACACCCGAGTATCATGACCAGTATCACATGTCTGCTTCAGTGGGGAAAACATTGCCGAAACCGGTTTGGCTCAGTGGATAGAGCGTCAGCATGCGGACTGAAAGGTCCCAGGTTCAATTCCTATCAAGGGCATGTACCTTGGTTGTGGGCACATCCCCAGTGGGGGGTGTGCAGGAGGCAGCTGATCGATGTTTCTCTCTCATCGATGTTTCTAATTCTTTCTCTCCCTTCTTCTCTGTAAAAAACAAAACAAAACAATTATATATATATATATATATATATATATATATATATGAAAGAAAGCATTGAACTTGGGACCCTAAGTAACTCCCTCAACCTCTCCAAGCCTCAGTTTCCACGTCTGTAAAATGGGGATGGCAACACCTACCCTTTCTAAAAGGTTGCTGGGATGGTCAAATGAGATCACTTATGTTAAAAAAAAACAACCCACGTACCTAGCAGAGTATCTGTGTGTCATATAATAGAATGAGCGTCTAATCACCTGTCACACAGCCAGCATGAGGTAATGCTGGAAGGGTGGGCGCGCCAAGGAGCCGTGAGTCCTGATGAAGGACAAGCGGAGAACGTGGCCGGGATGGGAAGGGCGCTGGGCCCAGCACCGCGTTTGTCCTGCTCCCTTTGTTCTAATTCAAGGCTCACCCGGCAGCCTCTGGTTGCTCATTTGTTTTCCTATTGACCCAGGTCTGGGCCAGGGGACAGGAAACACCTCCTGGGTATTAGGCAAGTTCATACACTGGTTGTTGTTGTTGTTGTTGTTGTTGTTGTTGTTGTTTTAATATATTTTATTGATTTCTTACAGAGAGGGATAGAGAGTTAGAAACATCGATGAGAGAGAAACATCGACCAGTTGTCTCCTGTACAACCCCTACTGGGGATGTGCCCGCATCCAAGGTACATGTCCTTGACCGGAATCGAACCTGGGACCTTCAGTCCACAGGCCAATGCTCTATCCACTGAGCCGAACTGGCTAGGGCTGGTTATTTATTGTTGACCTGAACTCAGCCTGGATGTCTAATTAGCCTCCCTTAGCCAATGAGGACGCGGAATCTTAGAGACGGCAGGGGGCTTGTTCATGGCTGCATGCTGGGAAGCAGGGACTCCAGGGTCGGTCTGAGCCCAGCATCCCATGTCCTGGGCTCTCCCACGGGCGTACTGGACCCTGAAAAGGTATGCTCCTGATGCAGGCTTCTGAATGGGCAGCGGGGCCTGAACTTGGAGTTGTTCCTTCCTTCCCTCCTTCCAGCCTGAGCCCCACCTCCACACCCCACCCCCCGGAGGCTTGAGAAACATTGAGCTCCCGAATCCTCAGATCTTGAACCAGTGACTCAGCTGCCCCGACGGAGAGGGCCCTTCGCACCAACTGTCACCCAGGGGCATTGCTTCACATGGCGAGTCTTTCTTAACAACGGTGCACCCTGCCAGCTGATGGGGTCAGGAAGCCCGCCAACTTGGCCAGGGCTGGCAGGTGGGCGGCAGCCAAGCCCACTCCTGGGGTTTGTATGGTTGCCTACAAGCAGGACGACCAACGTGCCCCAGTTTTCCCAGGAAGGGCCTTCGTCCCAGGAAGATCCAGAAGCTTGGTCCCCCCTACCTGCATGTCCAAAGCTCAGCCTTTGCGTGGATAGAGATGATGGATAGGTCAAAGGTGGCTCCATTGGCCCTGGGGGCTGCCCTCTGACCCGGACACCTGGCAGGAACAGACAGCTGTCACTCAGCTTGTTCCAGCAAGCCATCAGTAGGCTCAGAACATGTGACCATTAGTCGAGTCAGGCTCAGCTCCCAGCAGTGTGGCTTCAGCAGGGTCCATGGGGCCAAGGGAAGAACTAGTTTAGGAGAAAACTGGATGGATTTTTTTTTTTTCTTCTCATCTTTCTTTTCCTTTTCAACAACTACCCACTCTGCCTGCCTGGCCAGTGCTCTGTCCGCTTCTGTCTGGCCTCCCTGCCAGGATTCTCTTGCCACCAAGCGGTCACCTCTGGCCTGGCTTTTATGAACAGTGAGTTTTATGGCGAGCATGTGCTCGGGCTGGAGGGAACAGCTTGACCTTGGCCCTGATCCTTCAGCCTCTGACACTGGGAGGATTAATCATGGAGCGCTGAAGGTCATGCTAAGGAATGGCCAGTGGGAGAAGCTACCGGTCACTGCTGGCAGATCAGGGCCTGGACTTTGAAGGGACGGCCATGGGAGATCTGGTCTCTGGAGATGCCGAGAAGCCTCCGAACTCGTGTGTGTGTGTGTGTGTGTGTGTGTGTGTGTGTGTATGTGTGTGTGTGTGTGTGACTGAGGAGGTACGTGCCCCAAATGGGGGGGTGGGGAGGGACGTTATTCTGCCTTAAACAACTGTTTAAGGGACATCACAAGATGTCCACCTCCCGGCCCTCAGAACCGGTGAATGTTACCCAACATGGTAAACAGAATTCTCAGGTTTGATCATGCAAGATTTCCCTGGATGGTCCTGGTGAGCTCAGTGTGATTACGAGGGTTCCTCCTAAGGAGGAGAAAAGAGGTCAGCGAGAGGAAAAGGTGATGTGACACTAGAAACAAAGATTGGAGTGGCGCTGCCACAAGCCAAGGAATGCCAGCAGCCCCCAGAAGCTGGAAGAGTCCAAGAACATACTCCCCCTGGGGCCCTCCGAAGGAACCAGCTCTGTCAGATGCCTCAATGCTGCCCACTACAACTCGTTACTCCTCTGGCCTCCAGAACAGTGCAGTCGTCAGTGTTGTTTTAATCCACTGAGTGTGTGGAAATCGGTTACAGCAGCCATGGGAAGATAGAGATGATGGACAGGTCATCCATGGGCAGCGGGCCTGAACTTGAGGGAGTGGTGTGGGTTAAGGAAGGCACAGTCACTGATGCTCAAGTTCTGCAAAAGCAGGGGCCTCCCTTCACTCAGGTCAGGGGTTGGGGGGCTTAGCCCCAGGTCTGACACACACAATGCTCAGCACGGGGGCACTTCTGCCTGTCGCTGGATTATGCTCATTTTCATCCTCCCACTTCTTTCTCTGCTCACCTTCCCTCTTTTCCGCCCTCTTTCCTTTACTCCCTCTCTACTTGCTTCCACATCCACTGAGCACTCCACTGAGCCAGGCCCAGGCATAGAGGAGAAGCCCCTGCATATGTGTGTGTGTGTGTGTGTGTGTGTGTGTGTGTGTATGTGTGTATGTATATATATACATACATACATGCACACATATATATATTTATTATTATTATTATTATTATTATTATTATTTTTACAGAGAGGAAGGGAGAGGAATAGTTAGAAACATTGATCAGAGAGAAACATGGATCAGCTGCCTCCTGTACACCCCCTACTGGGGATGTGCCCACAACCAAGGTACGTGCCCTTGACTGGAATCGAACCTGGGACCTTTCAGTCCGCAGGCTGATGCTCTATCCACGGAGCCAAACCAGATAGGGTTAGAAGGCCCTTCTTTTAAGGGACACATCTTAGTGACACCTGGCTGAACATCACAAGCATCTGGGATGTCTACTTACATTTCTGACACCTGGAACCAACCTAGACTCCCCAAGTTGGACTCTGGGGTTGGGGGCTGGGCTCAAACATTTTAAACTAAGCTCCTGAGAAGATTTTGATGCAACAGGTGGACAGATGATGGCTGAGAACCATTGCTGTCTTGGAGGAAATACTAGGTGGGTTGGTACACCAAGAAAAGGGAACAACGGCCGGCACCGGTTTGGCTCAATGGATAGAGCGTCGGCTTGGGGACTGAAGGGTCCCTGGTTCGATTCCGGTCAAGGGCATGTACCTTGGTTGCGGGCATATCTCCAGTAGGGGGTGTGTAAGAGGCAGCTGATCGATGACTCTCTCTCATCGATGTTTCTGACTCTCTATCTCTCTCCCTTCCTCTCTGTACAAAATCAATAAAATATATTAAAAAAAAAAAAAGAAAAAAAAAAGAAAAGGGAACAACGAATCCTGGTGACTAGATCAGGGAGGGGTCTCTGCTAAGAAATGGGACTTCACAGAGGAGATGACTGAAATAGGGTTTTGAGGGTTGTGTAGGAGTTTTCCAGGAAGACACGGTTTGGCTGGGATTAGGATAGGTAGGTGTTTTAGGTAAAGGGAACAGTGTATGCAAAGGTATGGAGGCAGGAAGTAGGGACATCTTCAGGAAGCTGTAATTTAGTGCGGCTGACGGTAAGTCAGGCGAAGTGCCAGGGCCGGGTCAGCAGATCAGAAGGATGGCCTGGGCTTGATCTTGCAGAAGGTGAGGTGGCCAGACTTGAGATACTCTCTCCAGGGGGCCCTCTTTCTTCTCTGGGCCAATGAACCTGCTTTATGAACGCTGACACTTTCTGTTCCTGTTATTCCTGTCATTTCCTTAGCTCTCACCCTCTGTGGAGCACTGGTTTCTCCACCTGGGATACACCTGAGCTCTTCGTTCCTCTTGGCACAAGGTCCCGTGGATTTCAGTCTGTCTTCACTCTCACAGTCACGTTGCTGGTGCACTCACCTGACAGATGAGGAAACTCCGGCTCAGGAAGGAAAAGCGAGCCATCCGGGTCCCTCAGAAACCTGGCACCAAGCCTCGCCTGGAGCCAGGCTGCTCACCGTGGGCCGGTGATGACCTGTGCACATGGTTTACATACTGGCCTCCTATGTCTATGCAAAGGAATGACCCAGGAAGCAACGTCAGGGGCTTGAGAGGTGCCGGAAGCAGGGGGGCCTGTCACCTCGCTGCAGCTCACGGGCTGAATGTGACGCTGGGCCAGTGGGCCGGGGGGTGGGGGCACCTATCCTCAGCGAGGGCCACCCGGAGGGCCCCGCCCGCCGTGTTCAGGGTCACACCACTCTGACCCTGAAACAGCAGCTGCCTCAAGAGCGTGGGAGGCCTGGCATCGCCAGGGAAGGCTTGTCCAGGGGCAGCTCGCTGGGCCCTGGGGAGCCTCCCGCTGGGCACCAGCCTTTGCCAGTGAAGTCTGTCCTCAGCGGCGGTCTCTCAGCGCCTGCTCTCCTAGCAACTCAGCAACTCATTTGTCTTTGCCCTTCCTCAGAGGACCCCGTGTGTCCCTTCGTCATCCTTTTTAGTTTCTCTGTACTCCTCCCAACATTTTTTTCCGAACGCCATGACCCCAAAGGGACTTGATTCTCTGCCAGCATCCAAGACCAGAGCCAGTGGAGCCCGGGGAGGTCATCCAATCCTGAGCAAGACATGTCCCCCGGGGACGGGGCGTGCTGACACTGTGATGGATAACACAGAGAACCCCGAGGCCCCAGTTTGAATCCCAGCCCTGCCGCTGAGCTGTGACACGTGGGGTTGACTACAAAGCCTCTCTGAACTCTCATTTTCTTCTCTCTCTCAAATGGGGCCAACCCCACAGCTCCCTCCCCTGGAGGAGGCGGGGCGCTCCCAGGGTCATCTGCCCAGTGCCTGGTACATTGTAAGCAGGAAGCCGCTGTGGCCTCCTATCCCTCCTGCTGGACTACCTGGCCGCACCCACAGCCAGCTGCTTTCTGCCAAGCCGGCAGAGCTGCTAATCATCTGGTTGTTAACGACACAGGACCCAGTTTTGTTACTTAGATAAAAGCCACGTGACTCGTCAGGTCCCTCCCACTCTGAGCCTCAGCTTGCTCATCTGTAAAATGGGGATAGTCATCCCGGAAATGAGACAGCTGACTCATGGATGTCATCCCTCACGTGTCCCTGCTTGCAGGCCACGGTGACCCATCCTGGCCAGGCAAAACCCTCCCCTGGAAACTCCTGAGCTGGGTCTCTCCAGGAGGAACCATTCTTTCCTGTGGGAGAGACTCTGGAAGCTACCAGAGGCCATTTTCCTCTGCCCCATGGGCGGATGGGTCTTGGGTAAGAACCAGGCCCACAGGCGAGGAGCAGATCGAGATCCCGAACGGACTCGGGGTCTGGCTCCAGCTCCAAGTGAGGCAAGCTCTTACCCTTCTTACCCTTTGTACTCAATCATTATTGTTCTGGAAGCTTCCCAGAATAATTTCGCCCTTTTGCCTAATCTAGTTCAAACTCTGTTTTTGTCTCTTGTGCCCAAAGAGACTGACGAGTCAGGTTTGTGTTAATCAACCCTGTTTTCAAGTGGAGAGACTGAGGCTTGCCCAGAGTCGCTCGGGGAGTGAAAGCAGAGCTGGGGTTTGAACTCGAGACCCCCGGGACCCGTGCCCTTCCCTCTGTTCCACGCTGTCTCTCTGAAGCCATGGCAGCTCCTGGGGGGAGCCCTCTGCTTCTTCCCGTCTCAGCAGGAGCCTGTCAGGGAAACGGCAATCCTGCCAGGATTTCAACAGAGGAGACTTAATCCGAGGATTTGGTTACCCAGGGCGGAGAAAGAAAGAAGGGAATACTGAGTCAAACCCAGAGGAAATAACTGGAGAGAGTAGCTCTCGCGGAAACCGGTTTGGCTCAGTGGATAGAGCCTCGGCCTGTGGATTGAAGGGTCCCAGGTTCAATTCTGGTCAGGGGCATGTACCTTGGTTGCGGGTGCATCTTCAGTAGGGGGTGTGCAGGAGGCAGCTGATCAATGTTTCTTTCTCGTCGATGTTTCTGGCTCTCTATCCTTCTCTCTTCCTCTCTGTAAAAAAAATCAATAAAATATATGTAATTAAAAAAAAAAAAAAGAAAGTAGTTCTCACCTCTAGATGGGGGCCAAGGATGGGGTACCAGAATCTAGAAGCTCAGAGAGGCTTAGACTGAGAGAAAGTGTCACCGAGCTCTGTAGGTGCAGCTGAGTGGGGATGGCAGGGCTGCTTTTGGGGTCCATCTAGGTACATTGCATGGATGGCATGAGGGGACAGACTTGGGGGTCTGAGACAGGAGTTGGGTGCTGGAAGAGCATCCTTGCCCTGCCCCAGCTCCCTCCCATGCAGATTCCAACCTGCTGCTCTGTCCAGCCTTCTTCAGAGGCCTCGGTGAGCCTGGACAGCCGGTGAGGCGGCGTCCAGAGAGAACTGGCCACTCCCTGGCCAGGGGGCAGGGGCAGGACTCGCTGTGGCAATAGGCACCTTCCTAAGGCCTCCAGAGGTCACGTTTGCACAGGCTCAGCTGCTCAGAGCAAGGACTGACTCCCAGCTTTGAGGAGAGGGTGGGGCTTCGCTTCCCTCCCTCCCTCCCTCCCCGCGGCCCGGCCCTGCCCTGGCACATCAGGCCCTGTCATTCCCTGGGCCAGACTCCGAGGCCTGGGAACCATCTGGGTTCAGCAGCTGCGGGCCCCCGAGGCTACTTGGAGCTGTCACACTCTCTCCTCTGTCTTGCTTTCTCCTCCTACCACTCGCTTTTCTTGTCTGAAGCAGAAGAAAGAGAACGGGATTTGGACATGAGTCATGCTTTGTTCTGAGCCACTTCCTGACTGCGGCGCGCTGGTGAGCTACTGTACTTCTTACAAAATGTGAGAACCTTGCAACGTGACAGGCCCGTCACCATAACCTCCCCCCATTCATTGTGTGATATGTTGTCAACTATATCTCATCTACGCACACTACAAACCCCACAACGTGCTGTTATGATTGTGTATCAGTCATATGCATTTTTTTTTTTTAATGAAAGGGAAACAGTCTTTTCTATTTGCCCATCACTTGCCATTTCTCCTGTTCTTGGTTCCTTCTTGATCATCTGAGTTTCCATGTGGAGTCATTTCCCTTCCGTCTGAAGAACTTCCTTGAACTTATCTTTTGGGCGGGTCCACTGATGAGCACTTCTCTTAGTTTTCGTTTATCTCAAAATGTGTTTGCTTCACTTTCATTCTTGAAAGGTATTTTCACTGGATATAAAGTACTGAGTTCACAAGGTTCCCCTCCCAGTAAAGTCATGTGCTATACAATGATGTTTCAGCCAACAATGGACGGTATATATGATGCTGGTCCCATAAGATTGTAATAGAGCTGGAAATTCCCATCACCTACTGATATAAATGTCCTAACATCGTTGAGCACTGCGTTGGTCGTGATGCTGGTGTAAAAAAACCTACTCACTGACAGTTGTATAAAAGTATAGTATATACAATTATGTACCATGCATAACACTTGCTAATGATGATGAATAACTATGTGGCTGGTTTATGTATTTGCTATACAATACTTTTTATTGTTGACTAGAGGCCTGATGCACAAAATTCTTGCAAGGGCCTCTGCTCTCGCAGCCCTGGCTTTGTCTGGAATGTCATCCGGAAGGTTGTTTGGCCGTCCGATCTAATTAGCATATCACACTTTTATTATTATAGATTTTTTTCTTTTTTAATTATTTTTTTCTTTTGCTTCTTTATTGATTAAGGTATTATATATGTGTCCCTATCCCCTCCATTTTCCCCCAACCCCCCTTATTGTTGATTTAGAATTTATTTTTTTCTAATGTTAGTATATGTGCTGCTAAAGCGGGCACTAGAATTTATTTTTTTCTATTGATAAAAAATAGTTTGTTGTAAACCATATGCCATGTTACACCAGCAGCAGCCTCATACGTCTGGTACTTACCAAGTCTCTGATGGCATCCTTGGCTCTCATGCTGTTAGTCTAGTGCTGTTTTGTATAGTAACACGCTGTTCAGGCTTGTAGGAAAGAGCCGTAGGCTGTACAGCAGAGCCGAGGTGTGGGGCAGGCTACCCCATCTAGGTTTGTGGAGGGACACTCTAAGATGCCCTCTGCCTGCTGGTCGAACTCCTGGTCGAGGGGACAATTTGCATGTTAGTCTTTCCTTATATAGGATATACTTTGAGTGGCCATATTATTATGCATTCAGGGATCATAATAATCTGGCCACTCGGTGTATATTCTGGGGGACTTTATTCTGGACTTAACCTTAGGGGAGAGGCTCGGCTAAATGTTGTAACATTCAGAGTCATCATGAGTAACACAGTGGTCATATCTGAGGCGTCATCCTAGAGGAGTGTTGGAGGAGTTGGTATCTGCAAAGCATTCTGCAGTGTCTGGCACGCAATAAGGGCGAAATCACCTGATGATGCATTTCTCAGAACGGATCCCTGGGAAGCAGCTCATGGCTGTGCTTTACACCGTCTCTTGGCTTCCATTTTTTATTCTGACAAGTCAGTGATATTTGTGTCATTGTTCCCTGGTAGGTAAATGTTGTTATTTCTCTGGCTGTTTTCAAAATGTTCCCCTTGGGGTTGGTTTCTGGTAGTTTGATTCTATGTCTAGGCGTGCACTTTTGCACTTATTTTGCTGAGAGGGTTCTCGAAGATTTGGGAGATGTAAATTTATGTCTTTCATCAAATTGGGGGGAATTTCAGCCATTGTTTCTTCAAACGTTTTCTGACCCCTTCCCTCTCTTCTTCTCAGACTACACTCACACATCCTGGCATGCGAGACCTTTTGATATTGTCCCACAAGCCACGGAGGCTCAGTTCTCCCTTTCTTTAGTGTGTGTGTTCTTTGTATTAGATACTTTCTACTGATCTGTTCTCTACTTTCTGTCATCTCCAATCTGCTCGTGAGGAGTCCCTTGCTAGTTTTTGTCTGCTTCTGGTTGCTTTCCAGTGCATTTAGGCAGGTTTGTTGTTGTTGGTTTTGTTTGTTTGTTTGTTGTTGTTTTTTTAGCTTTCTTCTGAGTTCATAGTTGTTATTTGTCCAGTAGGTGCTTCTCTGCCTTTCCTGGAAGCAAAACCCTGGGAAAGTTATTCCTGAGCTCCAGTTTCCTCACCTAGAAATGAGGAAATCAGCCCCACAGGTTATAGCTGTGAAATATCTAGCATTTGACACACAGTAGATCCCTCTCCCATCCTGGTTAGCCAAGCCTGAGATTCTGCCCCCACATTTCTCTCCCACCAGAGAAAGCAAGGGTACATTTGCCTGAGGGAGGATAATTGGCCCATCTGAGGCTCTTTAACGTAGGACAGAAGGGAGCGTCTAAGGGCCTGTCTTGGGAGCCCTGTTGGACTCCTTTCTCATCAAGCCCTAATCAAGCCTGGATGGTTCCTGGAAGGCCTGGCCCAGGTATCCAGAGATTTCACTGGCCTCTGTGCCTCCCGAGAGGCAAAGCAGGGGAAGGGAGACTGGTTTGCAGATGAGCAGGTGCCGAGGTGAGGTCGGAGAAGAGAAGGCCCGGGGACAAAGGGAAGAGAAGGTAGGCAGCCTCCTGACTCATTGGTCCCCTAAAGAGGACCTAGGATTCAGCCCCATGGCTGAGAAGCAGAAAGTTCTGGATTTGACTCATGGCGCTGTCATTTCATTTCCTAGCCTGGAGACGTAGAATGAGTTGGCAAGTTCTCTGAGCCTCAGCTTCCTCATCCGTAAAACTGAAATAATAATCTTTCGGAGCTTGGACTGGGCAGTAGACTGCCAGGTGTCAATCCTGGCTCCCCCTCCTCTGAGCTGTGTGGTCAGGGCCCTTGACTCCTCGGGCCTCAGAGTCGTCATCGGTAACTCAGTGGTCACATCTGAGGAGTTGCCTCAGAGGGATGTTGGAGGCTTGGAGGAGCTGATATCTGCAAAGCACTCAACAGTGTCTGACACACAGTAAGTGCTATATCAGGGTCTGGCATGAGATTTGAAGAAGATAATATGCAGATCTTTGAGGATAGGGGCTCAGAAAGAGTTCCCTGGTCTCCACAGCCAGGCCTATGCCGAGGGTTACAACATTTAGCTGAGCCTCTTCCCCTAAGGTTAAGTCCAGAATAAAGTCCCCCAGAATATACACTGAGTGGCCAGATTATTATGATCCCTGAACGCATAATAATCGGGCCACTCAGTGTACATCCTATATAATGAAAGACTAATATGCAAATTGTCCCCTCGACCAGGAGTTCGACCAGCAGGCAGGCCAGCCAACCACCCATGACCCCTCTTCCTGACCAGGCTGGCTGGACCCCACCCATGCACAAATTCATGCACCAGGCCCCATACACACACACACACACACACACACACACACACTGAGTGGCCAGATTATTATGCATTCTAAGTCATAATAATCTGGCCACTCAGTGTATGTCAACCCAAGCTGGAGATGCTAGGCTTCGCCCATGGGCACAAGGATAGTCTCGGGCAAGGAAGGTGGCCTCTGGACTTTCGTTTTCTGAACTAAAAGGGAAGAACTCCTTGTTTTGAGGGTCAAATAAAAAGATGGTCATAAAAGTGCTTTGCAGGCAGTAAAACTCCTAGAGTTTGGGATGTATTACTAGGGCTTTTCCCGAGAGACTGTCACTTTGTGAGGAATAAACAGTACTCCTCTGGTTTTCACGTTGGCCTGAGGGCCTCCAGTCCCTCCTCTTTCTTTCTGGCCATCTCAGCGGAACCCCTCAAGGTGCTCGTGAGCATCAGTGTCAGACACTTAAGCCTCCAGGGCAGGCGGGGAGGGGCCTGGGACCCACGGTGGAGCCACCTGGCTGTTCCTGAGTTATCATCCTTCGTGGTAAACGGGTAATGTAGTAAGTAAAATGTTTCTCTCTGAGTTCTCTGAGCCACTCAAGCAAATTAATGGAATGCAGTGTAACCAAGTGAAAGCTCATAGTACTGGCTGCACAACAGCCAGGAAGTTGAGTGACAAGGAGCTGAGGCGCAGACAGCGACTTCATTTGGAAAGTTAGGAAGCCGAGAAGATGGAGGGCCAGAGTCCTAAAGGACCATCTTGAGAAAGCACAGAATTCATGCTTCTTCTTCTTTTTTCTTTTTTTTAAATATATTTTATTGATTTTTCACAGAGAGGAAGGGAGAGAGAGATAGAGAGCTAGAAATGTCGATGAGAGAAAAACATTGACCAGCTGCCGCTTGCACACCCCCTACCGGGGATGTGCCCGCAACCAAGGTACATGCCCTTGACTGGAATCGAACCTGGGACCTTTCAGTCCGCAGACCAACGCTCTACCACTGAGCCAAACCGGTTTCAGCCAGGCTTCTTTTATATCAGGCGAAGGGGGACACGGGAGGGGTTTGAGGTCAGGAGGTGACTGATGGTCACAAACATCTAGATGCCAGAGAGGGTCCCAGGGGGGTGGTGAAACTTGCTTGCTTTGGGTCCACAACTCAGGTTGCTGTGGTCCTGGTCACGATGTTCCTATAAATCTTCCCATAAACATTTTTTTTTATACAAACCTTCCTTATCTCCTTGGACAGGTAGCTTTCCAGCAGGGAGGTTGTTTCAGTAATTCCTAGGCTCCAGATTAGATTCCTTCCACGATTAGCATATCTATGTGCAGGGCTAAGGAGAAGTTGCTAACCAACACATTACGGGAACTGGGCAGGCTCTAGCATGATGGAGTCAGCGGGACTGACTCCATTGGGACCTCCAATGGATAGCCAGTTGGTCTCAAGCACAGGTGATAAACTGGGCTTGCCGTTGGCGTCTGAAGTTGAGAGTGGGAGGCGGGAGGGGGCAGGCTGTTTTGTATAAGTTAACATGTAACCTGTGGAATCTGATGCTGTCTTCTAGGTAGCTAGTGTCAGAATTGAGTTGTAGGACACTCCACTGGTGTCACAGAGAATTGATTGACCCCCGCCCTCACCTCACCACCCCCACACACATTGGAATTGGTACTGCCGTGTTTCCCCAAAAATAAGACATCCTCCGAAAATAAGACCTAGCGAATGGAAAGATAAGACATCCCCTGAAAATAAGACCTAGCGCAACTTTGGGAGAAAAAATTAATATAAGACACTGTCTTATTTTCAGGGAAACAGGATAGAATCATCTCACTTTCCTACACAACTGGCAGTCTGCTTTCCCGCCAACCAACTCGATTCACATGGCTCTCATCTGTAAAATGGACTTAGTACTTCCTTCACCGGGAGAGTAGATCTCAAAGCAATAAGCCAGCAGCCCTCCAAGGGTGGTCCCCAGACCACCAACATCCATATCCCATGGGTTAGACATGCACATTCGTGGCACCACCTATGTCAGCAACTCTGGGTGGGGCCCAGCAATCAGTGCTTTTAGCCAGCCTTTCAGGTGATTCTGACGCAAACTTGCGCTTAGAAGCTAAACTCACTGGCATGTGAGATGTGAACTGAGTCTGGTCCACACGGGGCAGCCTCCTCCAACCCCTCAAAATCAGGTCCTGTTTTCTTTTGACTGGATATGTTGACTTCCAGTTTTATCACACGAGAGGTCTAGGAATACTTATCTTTCTCACTTTCCAAGAGACTGCTGGCTGCCTTTGTCCCCTTGGTGGCTCAGGAAACCCTAGATTCAACAGGTTGGCTGGGCCAATGCAATTGGGATGGTTGGTTTCCAAAGCCAGGTGAGACCTCCAGGATACATTAACCTGTTCCAAGCAGAGCTTTTCAGTGGGAGGCAATGGTGCCTTAGAAATATTGTGCAGGAATTGGATCTCCAAGAGCCAACAGGGACTTGCCCAAAGTCACACAGCAAAGTGCAAAGCTGGCCCTAGGACCAGGTCTGCTAGCTTCTAGGCTGGCATTCTTCCCACTACACCAGGGCTTCTGGAACTTTAATGTGTGCATAAGTCCCTGGGAGCTTGCTAATATGCAGCTTTTGATGCAGGGGGGCCGGGATAGGGCCCGAGACTCTGCATTCTAATTGGCTCCCAGGTGGTACAGGGCTGCTGGTCCAGGATCACACTTTTGAGTTGCGACCACACTGTTCACACTCCTCCCTCCTCCCAGTCAGTTCTCGGTAAACTTCCAGCCTGGGAGAGCCAACTCTTGCAGAAAAGAAATCATCCTTCCTTGTGGTCGAGTCACAGAGAACAGATGCCATGAAGGGAAAGCCGTGGAGTTGGGGAGGTTTGCTGAACGACAAGATCCCTTTGTTTTCACCCCAATTCCACTTTCAGCCAGCGCTGCTAGAAAATCTGTTGATTCTGGTCCTCTTCCACAAACACCCCTCCCTCCCCCCTGCTCCCAACAGTCCCTCTCCCAACCCCCCAATAGCACACAGTGCAATCCTTGCGGCGAGTCTCCCAGGCCCAGCGCTACAGGAAGCTCTCACTATGGCAACAGACAGTCCCTGCGCCAAGAGCATTCATTAGGAAAGCTGGAAAGAAAAGGGCCCGGCTCCTCCTGACCCGACCTTTCCTGGAGGGACTCCGTGGGCTGGGAGAGAGGCCCCCTACTCCAACCCCACGCAGAGAGCCCAGTGGCTCTCAGGGTCTTAGTGAGGGAAGGAATTTGGGGGCTTAACATGAACTTCCATTATCCAGATAATGCCAGAGAGGGCACATAACTTGCCCAAGGCCGCACTGCCAGTGAAGAGCAGGCTGGGGTGAGAATCCCGGGCTCAGGGCTCCCAGCACAGGCTCTGTCCCACCAATGGAAGCTCCTTGCAGGTCGGTGCTATTGTCGGAATGGTGTTCCATTCCATGTATTGAAGCTCCCACCTCCCAAGTGACTGTATCTGGAGATAGTGAGGGTCTTTAGGAGGTAATCAAGGATAAATAAGGTCCTATTTAGGGTAAGGCCCGAATCTGACAAGACTGTGGGGGGAGAGAGAGAGCTCTCTCTGTCACCTGAGGATATTAGAAGGCAGCCGTCTACAAGCCAAGAAGAGAGCTCTCACCAAACCTGACTGTGCACTTGATCTTGGACTCTCAGCCTTCAGGACTGTGGAAAAAAACATTTTTTGTTTGTTTTGAGCCACCCAGTCTGTGGCATTATGTTCTAGCAGCCCAAGCAGACCAGACAGCCTTTCAGTCGGTCACACTCTCATTCAGCGCCCACGAGGAACCCAGATGCCCTCACCTGGTGCTTTGAGAATTTGTCATGAAAAACACCTCTTCTCCTTGGCCCGATGGGAAGGGAACTAATTAGCTTTTTTTTTCTTCATCCTCAAAAATGAATCTGTTTGGCCTGACCATGTGTCAGTGGAGGTGGGCAGTGAAGGCAGGTTGTGCTGGTGTGTGCATCTGGGCCCCTCCCACACCCTCTCCCACAGCCCCTCCCACAGCCCCTCCCCCCTCGCCCAGCCTCGCTGAATGCCTCCCAATGTCCCCAGTGTGCCACGCTCTCCACCCCCCATGCCTTCACCCGAGCTGTCCACACTGCCTAGAACACTCCTTCCTTCTTTGTTCCCCTGGCAAACCTTCGGCCATCCTCCAGGAGTGATCTCCTCCATGAAGCCACCTTCAGCAACACCCCTGGACTCTCATTCATTCATTAATTCATGTAAACACCACACAGCAGTTAAATACACACATACTAGCTCTTGGTTGCAAAATTTAGAAACCAACTCTGGCTAATTTAAAACAGAAAAGGACTTTATTGAAAGGATATTGACTCACGTCCAGAATGATCAGAGAATTGGGAAACCAGCTCTGGGCTTTGCAGCCACCCATGGTGTCCCATGGTACCCTGGGAACCAGGTGTGGGACACCGTGGGCACTGCACCTTGTACTGCCAACCTGCTCGCAATGCCCCTGGACGATGCCCCTGGTGCTGCTGCCCCACCACCTCCACCTCCAGCACATTTCCCATCATTCCTCAAGCTCCTTTCTTGTCACTCGTTCTAAATCGGACTCTGGGCCAGTAGGGCCAGTTGGGAGAGCCTGAGTCACATGTCCTGGCTCTAGAGTGGGCTCCTGGCCTCATCAAAACCCAGAAGGGGGATAATTCCTCAAATACTAGAAGGGGATTCAGATGCTGGGTGGCCCAAAATCACAACAAACGTCTCCTAGGTGTAATATATATATAATTCTCGTTACTGGTGGGAGTCCCTGGGAACATGGAACTAACACACACTGACCCATTGCTCCTAGAGGAAACGCAGGCTCCATGCCTGCAAGCCTCCGGTCACAATGGCCCTGTTGATGCACCAGTACATAATGTTACTTGTGTCTATTTAACATATACTGGTGATTCTCTCACATTGGACTCACGGCCAATAGCCCTGTACCTGATGCCTGCATGAAGCTCATCTGACACGTGTGTTTTCCGTGGGGCACAGCACAGCCGTCTCGCACTTGGGAACTCTAGAGAGCACTTCAGCGCCACACGCCGGGGCCATTTTAAACGATGGGGTCACCCCGAAAAGCACTGAAATGCAGAAAGCGTGCCACTACACAGACCGTGAAACGGACACTTGTTTACAGAGGGAGAGCTGCAGCAGGAAATCAGCGCGTCACCTTGTTTAACCTCAGCCGGGAATGTGCGCGCGGGGCCGCTGGAATTTTCTGCCTCTCTCAGCACCCCCCCGAAAGGCTGGGGAAGGCCACAAGCATTGATCTGGGGGTTAGAAACAGATATGAGCCAGGAGGCACATTTGAAAGTACGGACTCTGTGAATTGGCTGTTTAAATGTGTGATATACATATATTGACAAGTGCAAACTTTATTATGTGCAAACTTTCCTCATGTGTATGTCCGCACCTGCCCATCTTGCTGTGGGGAGGTTTACCACACACTGGGACTGTCCTGGTTTCAAGGGAGAGGCGATATCTCCCAGAACAACTGTCACCGTGCAACATCGTCCGGGGAGGTTTTGACTTGAACTTTTAGGAAGACCGTGAGCTTCAGAGCCAAGGACTGTGCAGAGCAGGGAGTTTTTCCCAATCTCCCTGGCATAGGGAGCCTCTGGCGTGGGGGACCCTGTCATCCCTTTCTCCATGGGCGGTGGGCGCCAGGGCTCACTGCTCTAGGCAGGGGGCAGAGAGAACACAGAGGGAGCAGAGAGACTGACTATTACTCCTGGCAGTCCGAGGGCGTTTATTAAGAATCCCCTGTTTGGTGCTGAAACCAGTTTGGCTCAGTGAATAGAGCGTTGGTCTGCGGACCGAAAGGTCCCAGGTTCGATTCCAGTCAAGGGCATGTACCTTGGTTGCGGGCACATCCTCAGTAGGGGATGTGCAAGAGGTAGCTGATCGATGATTCTCTCTCATCAATGTTTCTAACTATTCCTCTCTTCCTCTTTGTAAAAAAAATCAATAAAATATATTTTTTTAAAAAGAATTCCCTGTTTGGGTATGAAACATATCACTCGATATGGGGACCCTGAGGACCTCGAGCTGGTAGCCATGTACCGACCATTTCTATCTGTAGGATGGAACATCTTTCTTTGATAAGTTGGGGCTGACCTGGCTCCCTCGAGGGCTCATAAGGAATGCAGAGCAGCTGTAGAGGAAGAAGCAGCATTTTCTGCAGAAATCTGAGTATCATGCAAGTACATGTTCAGTTCTCGATGCATGCATCCGACAGGCATTTGGATATTTTCATACCTACTATGTGCCAAGCACTGGGCTAGATGCTGGGGATGCACCAGTAAGTGGAGTAAGCAGAGGTGAGATTTGGATCTTGTTGGAAGGTGGTGGCCAAGCCCAGGGGGAGGGAGGTGAAACCTGGCTCGGTGGTTGTTCGCTCTGGGTCAGCTCTGCCCTGGCACTGGGGTGCTCCAACAAGGAGCAGACTCTCCCCCTCTCTCCCTCTCCCCCAGGCGCTCACAGCTACAGGAGGGTGGCATGGATAAGAGAAGGTCCAGGTAAACATATGAAAACGAAGGAAGTCCACAGACAGCAGAGCAAGGTATTGTGGGATTTCAGGGGACAAAGTGCGCACTTTCCACTGGGGATTCGGTGCGCGTGAGCCAGACAGACTTCCGGGAAAGAGACCTGAGGATGGCCTTTGAGTCAGGGACCTGGGAGCAGTGAGCTGTGAGCACAGCACAGCAGGTTGAAGTCACATCAATTAAAACTGTCTTGCTTTTGGCTACGGCCTCTTTTTAAAAGGGAAAGAGGCACTGATACTTCTGGGGGTTTTTGTTGTTGTTATTGTTATTTTTTAGAATATGTTTTTAATTTTTTTTTTTTATTTCAGAGAGAGAGAGAGAGAGAGAGAGAGAGAGAAACACCAATGACCCTATGAAGCTACTTGTCTTCTCTCCTGCCTCTTCTCCAGTTCTCTGATTTCTCACAAGCTACTTTGACTAATCTGTGATCACAACTGCAAGTTTTTACAGCTTCCTCATTCATCTTGAGCTTTGATTCCACCTTTGTGATGTCTTTTCCAAAGTGGAGATTCTTCTCCTTGATAAAGACAGAAGCAAAGGGAAAAAAAACGGAGTGGTTCTGCTTTCTCTCCATCCTCTGTTTACATTACAACAAAATCCCCAAGCCCTGGCCTTGCCTTGACTTTTCCTTTTCTCTCTCCAAAGAGACCTTTAAAAAATTCCTTTGTGTCTCCTTGAGCACATTTCACAGGCGTCAGCTCATTCTGGATTAATTTATCTCTCCTAACCCGATGTGTTCCTGAACATTTATTTAGAAGTTACTTTATGGAATAAAAACAATGCTAAGATAACAACAGATATCCAAGATAAAAATTGCTCATAATATGTAATCGTATCAATCCGAAGATTTTTTCCATGATTTCTAATTCTTTATGCATATTTTTATTTTTAAATATTGGCAGTCATATTATCTGTAACAGACACTTAAAATTTTTTAAATATAACATAGTAGATTCATAAAGTGAAAACACACAAATATATGTATCAGTGGATTATCATAAAGCAAATGTCAGTGTACCCCTCCCCCTCCCCCAGGTCAGGAAGACAAATAGACCATTTCTAGCACCCAAAGCCTCCCTAGGCCCCTTTCCAACCACGTCTCTCCCTCTCAGCTAACCATAATCTTGATGTTAATCTCTCCCTCACTTTTCTTTTTTCTTTTTTTTCTTTTTTTAAATATATTTTATTGATTTTTTACAGAGAGGAAGAGATAGGGATAGAGTTAGAAACATCGATGAGAGAGGAACATCGATCAGCTGCCTCCTGCACATCCCCTATACATGCCCTTGACCAGAATCGAACCTAAGACCTCTCAGTACGCAGGCTGACGCTCTATCCACTGAGCCAAACCGGTTTCGGCTCTCACTTTTCTTTATGGCTTTACACATGTGCTAGTGTAGCTTTACCTCTTTTTTGAACCTTATATAAATGGAATTGTAAGTATGTACTCCTTTGTGCTGACTTATTTTGGCCAACTTAAATTTTCGAGTTTCATCCATATTGCTGCATGTGGTTGTGTTTATTGCCTAATATACCAAAATGTATTTATTCATTCCATTTTCAGTGGCTATATGGGTTGTTTTTAATTTCTGGCTTTTGTTAATAACATTGCTCTGAACATTGTAGCGTGTGCCTTGTAGTATACATGTGCACACATTTCTATTGACTGTATACTCAAGAATGAATTTGGGTCAGAGGTCATGTGGATGCTCCACATTAGTAGGTGATGCCAAACAGTTTTCCCAAAATGTTCCTATCAACTTGTACTCTAGTCATTGCTCTGTATCCTTGTCAACACTTGTTACTGTCACTGTTGAGTTTTAGCCATTCTGTTGAATGTGTAATGATATCACATTATGATTTATTTTGTATTTCCCTAATAATCAAGTTGAGCATTTTTTCATTTGTTTACAAATGATTTGGATATCTCTTTCATAATGTGCTTTTTCAAATTCCTTGCCCAATTTTCTTTTTGTCTTTTTTTTTTCCTTATTGATTTGAAATAATTTTAAAAGATATTATTAATGTGAGCCTTTTGTGGTTATGTGTTGATAATATCTTCTCTTACTTTGTGGCCTGCCCTTTTATTCTCTTAATGTCTTTTGATGATCAAAAGTTCTTTATTTTAATGTAGTCAAATTTAGCAATTGTTTCCTTTAAGACTGGTACATTCTTTTCAAAAAGTTTTTTTCTGTGATGTTTTGAAGAACTTTATTTCTATTATCTAGAAGGATTCCTGCTCTTCTTTTTATTGATTGATTTCAGAGAGAGGGAGAGAGGGATAGAAATATCATTGAGAATCATTGATTGGCTACCTCTTGCACACCCCTTACTGGTGACCCAGCCCACAAACCAGGTGTGTGCCCCAATTGGGCATCAAACCGTGATCCTCTGGTTCATGGGTTGATGGTCAACCACTGAGCCACACTGGCCTAGCAGATTTCTTCCCTTCCTTCCTTCCTTCCTTCCTTCCTTCCTTCCTTCCTTCCTTCCTTCCTTCCTTCCTTCCTTCCTTCCTTCCTTTCTTCCTTCCTTCCTCTCTCCCTTCCTTCCTCCCTCCCTCCCTCCCTCCCTCCTTCCCTCCCTCTCTCCCTCCCTCCCTCCCTCCCTCCCTCCCTCCCTTCCTTCCTTCCTTCCTTCCTTCCTTCCTTCCTTCCTTCCTTCCTTCCTTCCTTCCTTCTTTCCTTCCTTCCTTCCTTCTTTCCTTTCTTTGCCTTTCACATTTATCTCATTTTTATGTCTTATAAATGGAATGATATATGTTTTCTTGCTTTGAAAGAATTTATAGTTATGTTGTCCAACACCATTTACTGAAGAGACTGCACTTTCCCTGCTCTGCAGTGCTACCTTCACTATAAATGACATATATGCATTCCACTGGGTTTGTTCTGAGCTTTTTACTCTATTTATTGATTAACTTGTCTGTCCTCATAGCACATTGTCTTAAACGCTGTGTTTTTATAATAGTTCTTTATATTATTAATAGATAGAAAAAAGGCTTATTTTATTAGTCTTATTCTTAGGCATTTTATACTTTTACTGGTAGCCCTGCCCAGGAATCCGTGTGCCAGTGGGTCTCTGCTGCCCTCCTGTAGCTCTCCGTCCACTGCCCCGCCCTCCTGTAGCTTCCCGTTTGCCCCTCCCTCTCCTTTCATAGCTTGCTGCCTTGCCTCCTCCTGCAGCTCTCTGCCCCCTGCTTGTAGTTCGCTGGCCCACCCTCCTGCAGATCCGTGATCTGGTCTTTACGCCTCATGGCATAATGAATAATCAGTATATTCCTCTCTTATTATATAGGATGCTATTGCAAATGGTGTGTGTGTGTGTGTTTTAATTAATTTTGTCTTTTTCCTGATATATAGTAATGCAGCTAATTCTTGTATATGAACCTTGATTCTAATGCCATACTAAACTCATTTATTCTCAAGATTTATCTGTAACTCTTTTGGATTTTCTACACATTATATATCATGTTACATGCAAGTTATGATAATTTTATTTCTTTCCAATCATTTTTTTGTCTTACTGCACTAGGCTAGTACAGTATTAAATAAAATTGGTGCTAACAGATATCCTTATTTTGTTACTGGTTTCAAAGAGAAATCTTTCAACATGTCATCATTACGTATCAGGATTACTATAGGGTTTTTTCACCATGCCCTTATCAAGTTAATGAAGTTCTATCATGCTAGTTTGCTAAGAGTCATACATAGATGATAAATTTTATCAAAATATATTTTTGCATCTACTGAGATAATAATATGTGCTTTATCCTTTACTTTTTTTCAGTGTGATAAATTGCACGAATTGATTTTCAAATGTTAATCCATCTTTGCATTCCTAGAATAAACCCTACCTGGTCATTCATGAGTAGGCTTGGAAATATTTTGTTTAGAATTTTTACATCTATGCTCATGAATGGGATTGGCCTATCATTTTTCTTTCTCCAAATGTTCCAGCTAGATTTAGCTGTCAAAATCTACTTCACAAAGTAAGTGAAGGAATAATAACTTTTATTCTCTAGAAGAAGATGTAAGATTGGAATTATTTCTTCCTTAGATGTTTGGCAGAATTTGCCAATAAAGCTATCTAGGACTGCAGTTTTCTTTATCAGAAAAATTTAAATTATGAATTGAATGTGCCTTATAGGTACAGGAATATAACTGTCAGGTTTTCTGTGTCTTTTTGTGTTGTTTTTTGTAACTTCTGTTTTACAAGAATTTTGTCCATTTCATGTAATTTTTCAAGTTTATTGGCATAAAGTTCACAATATTTTCTTCTTTTCAGTATCTGTGGCATTGATGGGGAGATTCCCATGTTCTCTGCTGACTTTCATTATCTATGTCTTGTCTGTCTCTCTTGCTTGCTCTCTCATCAGCCTAGGGCAAGCATGTCAAACTCGCAGCCCACGGGCCGCATGCCTCGTTTATTTGGCCCCTGTTAGCCTTTGAGTTTGACATGCTTGGCCTAGGAGTTTATTAGTTCACACACACTTCCACAACTTTTCACTTTGTTGGTACTTTTTAGTCTGTCTGTTTTGTAAATTTAATTTATTTTTTTCTTTATTGCTTAAAGTATTACATATGTGACCTTATCCCCCCTCCCCCCACTCATGCCCTCAGTGTCCCTCAGCTGATGAGTGGATTAAAAAACTATAAATTTTGTTTTTTTTTCTGCCCTTCATTTTCTTCCTTCTATTTTCTTTGAGTTAATATTTTTAAAAATACATTTTATTGATTTTTAACAGAGAGAAAGGGAGAGAGATAGAGCTAGAAATGTTGATGAGAGAGAAACATCGACCTGCTGCCTCTTGCACACCCCCTACCAGGGGTGTGCCCGCAACCAACGTACATGCCCCTGTCTGGAATCGAACCCGGGACCTTTCAGTTCACAGACTGACGCTCTACCATTGAGCCAAACCGGCTTTGGCAATATTTTGTAGTTTTTTTGGTTGACATCTTGAGATGAAAGGTTAACTTTTGGTTTTTCAGTCTTGCTTCTTTCCTAACATATGCATTAATTCTCAGCTTCTCTCAGAGCATGTTTTCAGGTGCATCCACAACTTCTGATATGTAGAATTTCTGTATTATTCAGTTCAAGGTATTTTAAAAATTCACTATGATTTGTTTTTAGTGTATGGGTTGGTTGGGCGGTATATGTCTTAATATCCAAATGAATTAGGATTTTCTGTTATCTTATATTGATTTCAGTTTAATTGTATTATGGTCACAGAACAATTATTCCCTTTATAATATCAGTTTTTGCAAAGTTCTTAGTATTTGCTTTGTGGCCCAGCCTATGGATAATTTTGTAAATAAATAGTGTATACTTAAAAAGAGTATATTTGCCTGGCTAGTGTGGTACAGTGGTTTGAGCTTCTACCTATGAACCAGAAGCTCAGGGTTCAATTCCTGGTCAGGGCACATGCCTGGGTTGTGGGCTTGACCCTCAGTAGGGGGCATGAAGGAGGCAGCCGAACCATGATTCTCTTCTCATCATTGATGTTTCCATCTCTCTCTCTCCTTTTCTTTATGAAGTCAATAAAAATGTATTTAAAAAAATAAACCTAATATGCTTTATGAAGTCATTCGGTGCAGTGTTTATGTATTTCGATTAGGTCAATTTTACTGATAAGAGTATTCAAATCATTATCTGAACTAAAGGAAACCAATAACTGGGAGTTGTGTTTTAAAATCTTTCACTCTGATTATGGAATTTTTTATTTCTCCTTATATCTTTAATTTTTCCTTTCATATATTTAAGGTGGTATTATTAGGTGACTATACTCTTGGAGTTGTTATCTTCTTGGCGAACTGGAACTTTTATAGTTATGAAATGTTCCTATTTATCTCTAGGAATTCTTTTTGCCCAAGAGTCCACTTTGAAAGATACTAATATAGCAACACCAGCTTTCTTCTAGTTAGTATTTTGTGGAACTCTTCCCTCCACCCACCTATGTTTTTACTTTCAACCTTTCTGTATCTTCGTTAGATAGGCTTTTTATAAACAACAGATGGTTGTTTATTTTGTAAATTGGATCTGACAATAACTGGAGCATTTCCCATATTTATATTTTTGTCATTTCTGATATATTTACTTTTAAGCTACCATCTTACTGTTTCCTATTTGTTCCTACTATCCCATGTTGTTTTTTTCCCTTTCCTTCATTAACTTCTTTTAGATTGGTTAAGATTTTTTTTAATTATTATCCATCTTCCTATTAGCTCAGAAATTATAAACTCTTTTACAATTACTTTAAAGGCTAAGCTGTTTGATATGCTAACTGTTGGCATGTATTTTAATTTCCTCTCTCTATATCCCACCCCATATAACTGATGTGAATGGTTTGCTGTGGCTCCTTCGTCTTTCCCCGTGCTCATACAAACATATGCACCTGTATATAGGGACTTAGCCTTGTTTTATTTTTATTTTTATAAAACTGAGATTATATTTGGTACAGTTTTTGCTGATATCTGCTATACTCACATAAATGCCATCACTGTTTTTTTAAATTTCTTTTTTTTTTTACTTTGTTCATTTTTTTTTCTTTTTAAAAAATCTTTATTGTTGAGATTATTACAGATGTCCCTCCACCTGGTTCCCACCCCACCCCAGGTCCTTGCCACCCTATTGTCTAGCAACAAATGATCTCAAAAACAAATGCCATCGCTGTCTTTTAAGGTCAAAAGATATAGATCTAATTCGGCTTTTACATAGCTACATATTGTATCACACATGGTTCTCCATACTTTATTCAATCACTCCCCTATTATATAAAGTTATTTTTAGCCTTTGTCATTATAAGCATTGCTATAACAAATAACTTTGAACATGCGCTTTGATATATAGGCGTTTTTATTTCCATAGACAGATACCTACCGTGTTTCCTCCGAAAATAAGACCTAGTGCATGGAAAGATAAGACATCCCCTGAAAATAAGACCTAGCGCAACTTTGGGAGAAAAAAATAATATAAGACACTGTCTTATTTTTGGGGAAACAGGGTAGATATGAGATTGTTGGATCATAGGTTAAGTGCATGTCCTCCCTTCCTCCCTCCCTTCCTTCCTTTCTTTCTTCCTTTTTCTTTTTAAAAATTGAACCAGAAAGAAAAAGCCCCTTATAACATAACAGTTATTTTTAATGTGTGTTAAGGCAAGTCTCTCTTAATGCTCTTCATCTTTATAATTTGGGTGGCTATTCTGAAACGTTTATTCTTTATATTTACTTTGAAATCACTTTCTACTTCCCCCTTCAAAAACTGCTGGAGATATCTTTGTAATTTATAAATTAACTTTGGGAGAATTGCTATCAGGCTTCATCCTGTCCTTAGTTGCTCAGAATTGATTTTGGTAGTTGTTTCACAAACATAATAAACTACAAATTTATAGCACCTCTATTAAATCAAACTCATCAATTGTAATATTAATATTGGATAAGTCCTTCCTTATATTTTAATTTTTAGACTTGTCAATTCCTCAAAAGAATATATAAAGGAGTATTTAAAAATCTTCCATCAAATGTGAATTTTACCTAATTTTCTCAATATTATTAGGACTTTTTGACTTACATCTTTACCTGCTAAATAAAGAGTTAATGTACACTACTCTTCATAAATAATATTTTTCTTACTGTTACTTAATATTCCTCTCTGACCAATTTCAAGTTCTTGATCTTAAATTCCACTTTACCTGTTATTCACATTGCTCCTCCTACTTTATTTTTCTCTCATTCCTTTATTTACTACCATTTTTGGACCTTTTTACACTAGTGCACTTGTGTGTGTATATTTTATAAATTTAACTGGTATTATTGATTTTATTTCTATCTTATTTCTTGCCTGCTACAAATTTTACTTTTTACTATTTATTTTCCTTTCTTTTGAACTGGTAGAAGAATTATATGAGAACGCCAACAGGAAAGGGTAAAGAACTCTTGAGGAGATACAATTAGAACATTACATTTCTGAAACGAAAAACATTAAATATTAAAAACAGATTGACTATTGAAAGGTAGATTGGTCACTGTGAAAAATCAAAGTATTGGCTTGGAAGTTCAAGAAATAGAAACAGCTCACACCGCAGGAGAAAAATGCAAAGACATGGAATCTCCCACAATTCTTTCCTGCATGTCACTTGGGAGTATGTGTGTCTTTCCAACTTTTGCCTGTCCCCTTAAGATAGTGGCGTTCATTGAAAGTGCCCCATAATGGCCATAGCGGGTTCTTTAAATGACTCATTTATTTTATTTTATTTTTTGCCTCTGGACATATCCATGCTAGTTCACACATTCCTCTGCGTTTTGTAATGCTTCCCAATGCTGGGCAGTGTTACACTTCCTAGTCTTTACTGTAGTAATAAGTTTGATACTTTGGACCTCAAAAGTGGAGAAGAGGAGAGAGAGGGGATAAGGACCAAGTTATAATTGCTGCCTCCAAGAAGCGTGCAGGAGAGGGCGAGGTCCTTGGGGGACAGAGACCTAGAGGGTGAGCCTCACAGCCAAGCACTGCCTCCTTGCACCTCTCCTCGTAGGTAACCATTCAAGAACAGTTTTGGTTAGCCCCCCAATAAAAATAAAAAAGACTCAGTGTGTGTGTGTGTGTGTGTGTGTGTGTGTGTGTGTGTGTACCTGTACACTCCCTCCTTTCTTGGATAAATGGCTGTACACTAAACACACTTTTTCTACCTGACTTTTTTACTTAACATTGTATTTGGGGGATCTCCCCAAGTAGTCTATTGAAACAGTCCTCATTTCTTTTAGTAGCTGCATAGAACTCCATTGTATGGATGAACCATCGTTTTTCAACCAGTCCCTAGATGACGAATATTTGTGGTATTTTTTTTTCAGGCATTTGCTATTAATGATTATACTGCAACAAATAACTTTGTGCATGCATATTTTGTATCTTTGCCATTACACTTTTGGAATACAGTCCTAGAAGTGGGATTGTTGGGTCAAAGGGCAATGGCATGTGTAATTTTACTAGATACTACCAAACTCCCCCCCAGGAGGCGTTACACCGCTTTGCATTCCTGCCAGCAGTATATGAGTGCACCTGGGATAAACATGACTCTCCCAATTTTATGTCTTATCGTTGGAAGAATAGAATTACAGGAGCGTTAAATGACACGCCCAGGTCATGGAGCTATTAAGTAGCAGAGCATGGACCCAACCAAGAAACGGTATCCTGAGGGATAGATACTAAGATGCCTGGGAGCGACCTGGGAGGACCTCCCTGCTGAGCCTTTTGGAGATGGGTTGGGAGGCTGAGGCCCTCCATCACCAACGTGCCTGCTCCTGGGGCTGCCTCGGTCCCCAGTCATTACACTCAGTTCAGGAAAAGCTCTGTGCGCCTTGAGAATGCTCCTCTGCGACCTCCCAGGCTGATGTCTCAGCCCATCGGGGTGCTACCTGTGAGAAGCTGCCTTTCCTCCATGCCCCCATGAGTCATCCCTTAGAAGCCACCAGCCGGAAGCTGATGCTCCTTCCTCTCCTACCGAGAGCATCGATTTCCACGCTCAAATGTGTGAAGTGCATGAGAAAGAGGCGACACATGTGCCTGGTTATCCACTGCCTCTCTGGAGACGGTCATTTGTGGGAGCACTTATTATACATGTTTAATTTTATAATGAAAATAGAGGCCCGATGCACGAAATTCGTGCAGGAGTAGGCCTTTCTTCCCCAGGCTGCTGGCACCGGTTTCCATCTGGCACCCGGGCTTCCCTCAGCCCCAGCTTTCTCCCGAAGGTCGTCCAGAAGGACGTTGGTCTAATTAGCATATGACGCTTTTATTATGATAGATGACTCAGAGTCCCTCATCATTCTTAAGGAGGCAGATGGGAGGAGCACAAAGCATCACATGCCAGAACCCAGCACATTCTCTTTCTTCTTCTTCTTCTTCTTCTTCTTCTTCTTCTTCTTCTTCTTCTTCTTCTTCTTCTTCTTCTTCTTCTTCTTCTTCTTCTTCTTCTTCTTCTTCTTCTCCTTCTTCTTCTTCTTCTTCTTCTTCTTCTTCTTCTTCTTCTTCTTCTCCTTCTCCTTCTCCTTCTCCTTCTCCTTCTCCTTCTCCTTCTCCTTCTCCTTCTCCTTCTCCTTCTCCTTCTCCTTCTCCTTCTCCTTCTCCTTCTCCTTCTCCTTCTCCTTCTCCTTCTCCTTCTCCTTCTCCTTCTCCTTCTCCTTCTCCTTCTCCTTCTCCTTCTCCTTCTCCTTCTCCTTCTCCTTCTCCTTCTCCTTCTCCTTCTCCTTCTCCTTCTCCTTCTCCTTCTCCTTCTCCTTCTCCTCCTCCTCCTCCTCCTCCTCCTCCTCCTCCTCCTCCTCCTTCTTCTTCTTCTTCTTCTTCTTCTTCTTCTTCTTCTTCTTAATACATTTTACTGATTTTTTAGAGAGAGAAAGAGAGATAGAGAGTTAGAAACATTGATGAAAGAGAAACATCAATCAGCTGCCTCCTATTGGGAATGTGCCTGCAACCACGGTACATGCCCCTGACCGGAATCGAACCTGGGACCTGTCAGTCCACAGGCTGACGCTCTATCCACTGAGCCAAACCGGTTTCGACCCAACACATTCTTCACATTTAATCTCCATACAACCCCTGGTTGTGGATGTGATTACCTATTTTTCACCGGGGAGGGAACTGGGGCTCAGAGACGTTAAATGAGTTGCCCAAACTCCCACAGCTGGCCAAGGGCAGGCACTGTTCGGATCTAGCTTCCCTGGCGCTGTGCTTTCCCCAGCACACCCACGACCCCTCCAGGAGGAGCAATCCGCAGGGACACTCCCAGGACGGCTGCATTCCGGATCACAGCTTCCTTTCTTTGGAAAACTTTCCGCAGCCGCCCACGTCCTGGTTCAGCTGCACCCTCTTCCCAGGAGATGGCATCTGCTCCACGACTCTTGTCATTTGGGTTGTGTTTAGCTGCAAGTAACAGATCTCAGCCCCATCTGGTTTGGATGATGGGGGTGGATTTCTTGTGTTTACGAAACTCTCAAGGCAGGGTGGGCATCAGTGACTTAATGTCAGAACTGTTGCCTCTTCCCCCTTTCCCCACTGTCTTTCTGTTCTGCCTTCCATTGTGTCTCCTGGCTGCCCCTCATGGCTGAGAGGACTTCCAGATTCTTCATGTACAGGAGAGAGAAGAGCTTTCTTCCTGTGTGCTCTTGAAAGAGGCAGCAAACCCTAACACTGGTCTTAAATAAGGTCCGAAGCTCACTCTAGAGCCAATGACCTGGACAGAGGGTGGGATGTCTATTTGGCTAAGGTTTGAGCTCTATGATCCACTCCTGGTGCAGGGGCAGAGTTGTTCCCCAAAGCACGTGGGGAATATGGACACAGGAACATAAATTGGGGTGGTTATCGTGGAGAGGTACATTGGGCAAGCAATCCTGATGTCTACCACATCTCCCGAATTCATACCTTCATCATCATGACTTCTGAGTTCCAACTAGTCAATCCAATTGCCAGCCCAGTATCTCCACCTGAATGTCTAATATGTGCCTCAAGGGTAACATGGCCACTTCCCTGTCCATCTGTTCCTCCCTCAGTCTCCTCTTTCTGAGTAAATGGCATCGACCATTCACCCACCTCCTTAAGCCAAACGTTCATTCATCTCTCACCACTCTCCCTCTCACACACCAACCTCCAGCCACCCTGGCATTCTTTTGGTTCCTAGAATTTTTCCCACCTCAGGACCTTTGCACTTGCTCTTCCTTTTATCTGATATAGCTCTAGACTCAGAACTGCACATGGCAAGCTTCTTTGTGTCATTCAGGCCTTTATTCAAATATCACCTTTCCTGTTCCCTATAACACCACACTGTTGTTTTTTCTTCTTAGAACTTAACACTATGTAACATAATCTTGTCCATTCATGTTATTTGCTTGTTTCTTGCCTGTCCCCCTTCTAGAATGAAAGATTCATGCCAAAGACTTGGTCTGTCTTGTGCATTTCTGTGTCCAGTGGATCTATGCAAATATCTATGTAATACTAATGCGAATTCCGTTCCCTGGAGTTGTGCAACTTAGCAGCCCCGACTGTATTCCAGAACCTAGAATACACTAGTAAATGGTGAGTGCTCAATAAGCAGAGATAAATATATGGGTGGATACACAGGTGGATGAGTAGAGGGTGGGTGGGTGGATGCATGAATGGGATGGATGATGTCATAAGTATAATCCTGACTGAGAATAGAAAGACTGTATGTCCAGTAGCTCTGGTTGGGGCAGAGATGTTCTCTAGAATCCAGAACCCCATTTTTTGCCTTCCCTCTACCATTTTAGTTCTCAGATGGGGGGTGACCCCACAATTCTACCTTTGAAACCCCTAACGATTTAATGATCTATCCCTATAATCCTGTGTGATTCCCACTGCAGTAGTGTGTTCTGACACAGACACTCCAGCCTGCCTGATCCAGGAGGCCACTTGCTGCTCATGACTCTGCCTTAAAATGTGTTGAAGAAATAGCATCCTAGAATGAAAATAACAACTATTACTCTAATAACTATCATCTGTACTGCACTTTACAGGATCCATGGTGTTATTTGTAAAGATCATCTCCATTATTTAACCTGGTGATAGTATCACTATTATGATGTCACTGAGGTTTAGAGGAGACCTTAAAAAGTTGACTTAGTCCAGGATAGCAAGCTCTTGATGCATGAGTCAACACCCTCTCATCTGCACCCACGGCAGACATCATTAATCAATCAAGGCGCTCTTTCCTGTTTAGCTCAGTCTCAACTTCAGAATTCTCCAAATTGTGACTCAGGCAGCCAATCGATCACACTGACACACACACAGAAAGCATTTTCCCACTGGGCTGGCTCATATCCCACATTTTGCCTGAGTGGAAACCAGGAACTAGAGATGCCAGGCTAGCCCGTGGCCTCTTGGTCCACGTGTAGCCTAGGGTCTGCCCACTGGTCCCTGCACATGGTCAAGATGATCAGGACTCTGATTTGACTTGACCTTGGACTTTTATTTATTTTTCTTTTAAAAAAATGTATTTTATTGATTTTTTACAGAAGGGAGAAGGATAGAGAGTTAGAAACATTGATCAACCACCTCCTGCACCCCTCCCCCCCACTAGGATGGGCCCACAACCAAGGTACATGCCCTTGACTGGGATCGAACCTGGGACCCTTCAGTCCACAGGCCAATGCTCTATCCATTGAGCTAAACCAGCTAGAGCAACCTTGGACTTTTAAAGGTCCCCAGGAGACTCTACCTGCAGCAAAAGTTGGAAGTTTTCTCTATCTATAATAGTGTTGACCATATTTTCCTGATGTGCAGGATTACCTGTTCAGTGAATAATGCACATTGGTAAAGAGATGGGTCTCTCCCTGGACAATAGGATTCAGAAGGTCTGCCCCAGGGCCCAGGAACCTGCATTTAATGAGCAGATTAAATAACCAGGTGGTTCTCATTTCTTGGGAAGCTGGGCCATATCGCTCTGAACAGGCTGAGCCGGACTTTCTTTGGGAAAACCCAAAGAAGGAAGCCAGTCAGCTCCTGAGTGTCGGGAGGCAGGGAACGATCTGGGCTCTGTCTCTTTAAACGGCTGCAAAGACTTTCTGTTCATTTACCAAGCAGTTCCCTTTCTTCTTTAAGTTTCCAGACTTACCTTATTACGTAATCCATCTTGAGAATTTATAAGAATAATATTATCCTCGTGCCTGGCTTCTGTAGAAAAAAAGGGCCAGCAAGGAGATAGATAAAGCAGAGCGCAGAGTTACAGATGAAATGAAAATTATTTGTCTAAAATAGACAAGCAATTTTCCCTAATGTTCTGTTCTCTTGTTCGGCTGTTCTTCTGAGAGCTCAAGAGCCTGTTGAGGTGGAGCAAACCTGGGGGTGGTGTTGGGGGAGACGATTCGCCTTGAGTGGCTGACATTGTGGGCAGAGATCTCTGGGAGCAGGGCAGGGGGAATAAGCCTTCAAGACCCTTTTGCCACACCCTCTGGTCCCAGGAGGGGCAGGGCGAAACATTGAGATGGGTGCCTTTCACCCACGTGGATATTCTGCAAAGCATGGTTAATGGCTCCATTTCACAGATGAGTAAACTGAGGCTCAGGGAAATGACGCTGTCTTTTGCTTAATCTAAGGAACTTCTTTTCTCACCCTGGAAGGGAAAGGCGGCAATTAACCCAATTCCCAATACTGTCAAGAAGAGCCGGGCCGGGCCCTCTGGAACATCAGGGTGGGAATGCCATTAGCATTTTCAAAATGGAAACTAGAGTCCTTTCCCCTCCTCTCATTATATATACATAGCAATGTAAAGAAGTAGCCTAGAGTATTATAAGTAGCAGATTCACCACCTAAGTTTAATTTGTCCTCGAGCTAAGGCTGAAGTGGGTGGCAAATCTAGAGCGTAACAGGAATGGGTCTGGGATGAAGAGCAGGCCAGGAGCAGGCGCCCAAGGCCTTACAAACACACAGCCCGCTCTGACCCAGCAGTTTCACCAATAAGAAGTCATCCTCCCAGAATAGCTGAGCAAATGAGCCAGGGACACGGTTTACCTTCGAAAAACTAGAAATTACGTAGTTGTCCAACAATAGACAATACAAGATAGCACATTCATATAGGCAAGCACCATATAACCATGAAGACAGAGATGTGGAGGTGTGTCTGTTGACACTAAAAACACTTCCTCACGCATTTGCTGAGGGAGAAGGAAAGCCTGTATATATGATTGTGGTGTGGTGAACAAACAATGTTCCGGTAGTGATAAGAGATATATACATATAGGTGTCCCAGAAAATGTGAACACATTTTAACAGCTGATAGCTCAATTTTGAAAATGAAATATATTTTAATAAACACTGCCTTAAATTTTTTCAGAGAGCTCAAGAGCCTGTTGAGGTGGAGCAAACCTGGGGGTGGTGTTGGGGGAGATCTCTTCATCCCAGACCCATTTCTTGTGTTATACATTTGGGGGGGGGGGGAGGGAGAGATACCCTATATATTACATAGACAACAAAACTTTGACATTGGTTATTGAATCATTATCTCTGTATGATGAGATTAGAGAACATTTTCTTTGCTTCTTTTCCTCCCATTTATCACAATAGGATATTTGTACCTGACTCAGTTTTTCCCAGCTTATTGAGGTATAACTGACACAGAGTGCTGTGGAAGTTTAAGGCGTACACGTACAGCGTAATGACTTCACTTGCATGTGCTGTGAAATAAGTTTAGTTAGCATTTCTCATCATATAAAGACTTGTTTTTTTTTCCTTGTGATGAGAATGCGTAGGGTCCACTTTCGCTTACCTTTCAGATGTGTTATACCACAGTGTTAGCTATGGTCATCATATGCATTATGTCCCCAGCACTTACTTATAACTGGAAGTTTGTACCTTTGGACCCTCCCTCCACCCCCACCCCCACCCCCACCTCAAGTAACCACAGATATGATTTTTTATGAGTTTGGGTTTTTTTGTTTGTTTGTGTGTTTGGTTTTTATATTCCACACTAGAGCTCTGATGCACAAAATTCGTGCATGGGGGTGTATGTCCCTCAGCCCAGCCTGCACCCTCTCCAATCTGGGACCCCTCGAGGGATGTCCGACTACCCATTTAGACTCGATCCCAGTAGGTTTTTGGCTCTCAAAAGAAATTTATAGATAAACGGACAATTGGACATCCCTCTCATAATCCAGGACTGCTGGCTTTCAACTGCTCACCTGTATGCCTTCCTGATTGCCCCTAACTGCTTCTGCCTGCCAGCCTGATCACCCCCTAACCACTCCCCTGCCAGCCTGATTTCCCCTAACTGCCCTCCCCTGAAGGCCTGATCCCCCATAACTGCCCTCCCCTGCAGGCCTGGTTACCCCTAACTGTCCTCCTCTGCAGATTTGATAACCTCCAACTGCCCTCTGTTGTAGGCCTGGTCCCTCCCAACTGCTCTTCCTTGATGGCAATCTTGTGGTCCACATAGGGGAAGCCATCTTGTGTATTGGAGTGATGGTCAATTTGCATATTACTCTTTTATTAGATAGAATATAAGTGAGTTCATACAGTATTTGTCTTTCTCTGTCTGACTTGTTTCACTTAGCATAATGCCCTCAAGGTCTATCCATGTTGTTACAAATGGCAGGACTTTCTTCTTTTTTATGACCAAGTAATATTCCTCTGTGTGTGTGTGTGTGTGCGTATTTTTTTTATAAAACATGGTTTATTTATTTCAGAGAGGAAGGGAGAGGGAGGGAGATAGAAACATCAATGATGAGGGGGTTCTCAAAAAGATTAGAGGGACTAGCACTGCAGGGAATAGAAATGGGGCCTGGAGCCGAGACCGGTTTGGCTCAATGGATAGAGCGTCGGCTTGGGGACTGAAAGGTCCCGGGTTCGATTCCGGTCAAGGGCATGTACCTTGGTTGCGGGCATATCCCCAGTAGGGGGTGTGCAAGAGGCAGCTGATCGATGACTCTCTCTCATCGATGTTTCTAACTCTATCCCTCTCCCTTCCTCTCTGTACAAAAATCAATAAAATATATTTAAAAAAAAAAAAAAAAAAAAAAAAAAAAGAAATGGGGCCTGGAGCCGGTAAGCTTTGGGCAATAATATTACATGGTCATCCACACTCACATGTTTGTGAGGCTTTGGGGGACGGGGGAAACACAGATGGGGAATCTCCACGGTGCCCAGTGGCTAGCCTGGCACCCGACCCTCGGTAGGCCAAGCTCCATGGACATACAGAGAAAGACTCAAAGGAAGAGGCCTGGGCGAGGGGCCAGTGCAGGGCGGGGGGCGCCCCTGGCCCGGCCCCTTTGGCGTGAGGACCGCGGGATCCCAGGAAACCAGTTGTTAAGGAGCCAGCAGCCAGCTGCCCGGTTAGATAATGAGAACGTGGGTTTTCCTGCCTGTTTACCTTGCGTTAAGTACACGAAATGATGTCATTTCTGCACTTACTCAACTGGCAGGGTCTCTCTGGGCCCCAAAAGGGGTCACCCTCCCCACTCGGGTCACCCCAGCCCTCATCAGTGTGGGTGGGCCTTGGGGAGGGCATGGAAGCCAGTCAGTGCCACACCATAGCTGTCTCCCAGCCCCCCCCCCCCATTTCCTCCCCACCCCCTCGAATGTTATCGCTCACCAGGAAGGCTGCAATGGAGTCTCACTCAGCTGAGGGTGCCCTCAGCGAGGCGGATGGATGGTGACAAACACTGACAGCCAATGCCCTGCTGTCCCTCCTCACAGTGCTCCCGACAGGGCACGGAGCTCCCCTCTCACACATGCACACACTCAGAACAACCCCTGCGGAACCTCAGCTTTGACTTCTGCTAAATGGGCTTATTGATACCTATGTCACACGGCTCAGTGAGGCTGGACAGAAGCCCTCCTGGCCACGGGGCGAGGCAGTAGGTGGGCGCAGGGAGTTTGGACAGAGGAAGCACGCTGGGACCCGATATGGGAAGATTAGGTTTCGTTCTCTGGGGCTAAACTTCAGGATGCCAGCTGGGCCCTTGGGCACCGCCTTCACCTGCTCTCTCCCCACCTTTCCAGGCCCAGCAGGGGCCAGCGCCTGCTGTGCCCACCGCCTCCTCTGGCTCGGTTCCCGGGCGGCATGGGCTCCGGGCTCCTTGTCCTGGCCTGTCCTAGCCGTGGCCATTCTGAAATGGGAGAGCTGGTCCAGTCACTGCGAGTCTGCAATGCCCCGGCAGGCGGAGGCCTCCCTGCATCCAGGGCCTGACCTGGCCGCCCCCCTCTCCGGCCTGGCCGGCAGCAGCGGCCACTTCCTCCCCGCCCGGCGGGGCCAGCGGTCGCACCGCCTATAAATAGATGAGTGAGATCCCTCATGGCCGGGGAATGGCGCTGACATCCTGCCTTGCCTGGCTGAGCCCTGAGTCACGGCCCTGCAGGAGGCCCGCCCGGGATGGGGGGAGGGGGACCAGGCCTGCACCCCCGGTCCGGCCTCAGAGGAAGCACTGGGGGGCCCAGAGCCCCTGGGGAGGCTGAGAGAGACATGCTGGCATTTCCTCCCCGAGAGGCCTGTGGGCTGGGCGCTCCGGCTGGCTCAGGCGTGAGTGTGCACGGTGTGTGCCAGGTAGGGGTGCCGGGCTCCCCGAAGCACAGCGCCCCCTCTCCTGAGTGGATGGGAGGGAGATACCCAGGGAGCCTCACGGGCTCTCTGGCTCTGGCTTTGCTAATGTCAAAGCCAACGCCAAGCCCACACGGAGACAGACACACCCACGCCCGCTCAGCAAACCCCTGGGCAGCCTGGGAAGCAGGCCTGGGCACGGGCAGGAACCAGGACGGCTCCGAGGGCCAAGTGACAGGAAGGGCAGGCACGGCCCAGCTCAGGAGCCTGCAGCAGGAGGCAGAGCGGGTCTCCAGGCCTCTCAGTCGCTCTGCCCAAGCATCAGAGAATCAGAGATTCTCACTGGCCACGCTGGCATCCCGTGTCCACACGGGGAGGGTGCAGGGAGCCTGGGGGGCTCTGTCTGGGGTGGGGAAGAGGTAACATCCCCCCAAAAAAAGCAAAGGCCGATTAGGAAGTAGGGAGCTTTGGTGGCCCAAGCCCAGCGAGTGCCCATAGAGAATTCTCAGGCAGAAGAGCGCCCTCTCTGAGGTCTTCCCAGCCCCTACCCAGCGGTCCCCCCCCTCACCCCTCCATATTCTCCATCTCCACTCCAGTTGTCTTCTTTCTAGCTCAGGGCACGATCGCATAAAATTTTGTTTGTTCACTGCTGTGCGCTGGGCACGTGCTTGTTAGATGAATGAATGAATGAATGAATGAACAAACAACCTGTGTGCTTGAGGGCACACACACTCCCACACCTATTCACTCACTCACACTCACATAATCTCATGCACAGACTCACACCTGCACTTGCATTTCTCACATTCACACACACACACACACACACACACACACACACACATACACATACATACACACACGCCGCTTCAATTATTTGAGAAGCTTGAGCAGCCCCCTCCTTCCCTGTCACCTCTAAGTCCCCCCCACCTAGGACAGTGGTCGGCAAACCACGGCTCACGAACCACATGCAGCTCTTTGGCCCCTTCCACAAAACACCACATGTGGGCGCGCACAGACAGTGCGATTGAAACTTCGTGGCCATGAGCAGAAGTCGGTTTTAGGCTCTCAAAAGAAATTTCAGTCATCGTATTGTTGGTAGTTGTTTAATGAGTTTGCTGACCACTGACAAGGAATCACAGCTGTGGAAGTGGATCCACTGCAGCTTGGACCCTGAGTCCTCCCTAGGAACAGGGACACGTTCTGACTCCGATGTGGAAGGCCAGGGTTTCTCAGGCCCAAGGGACCGGGCTGGGGAACGTGCTCCTGCCCCGTCTGAGAGTCCTGGCTGGTCCCCTGTCGTCCACAGGTGGTCCGCACCTCAGCAGCATGGCTTTCCAGCCCCGGCCACAGCCTGGGGCCACGGGGAACATCTGCATTTCTCCACGCGGGCTGATCCCGCCACCTAGGATGTGTTCCGCTCCCCTCACCCAGTCCCCGTATCTTACTCGCCTTGCAAACTCCTAGTTATATGTCAAGACTCATCCAGACACCATCTCCTTGCAAGATGGTGAGCAACATGAACAGTTTCTGCCTCTTCCTTCCCCAGGATGTCTCGAAAGTTCTAGAAACACAAGATACACAGATGATGGGCTTGGTGATGTCCTTAGAGGCCCCTCGGGTGTGCATCCTAGGAGCGGTTGGAAATGCGTTGGGTACCTTTTTGTTGCCACGGCAGCCAGGACTGATGGCTGGCACCTGATGAGCTGGGGACAGGCATGCTAACGGCGGAGAACTGTCCATCCCAAAGGTCAGCAGCAGCCCCCTGAGAAGCACTGCGCTGCCCTGTCAGATGGGGACCCCAAGGCCCAGGGAGGGAGGTGTCTTGTTGTGGCCACGCAGCAAATTTGGCATCAAGATGGTTGGTGCCCACTCCCATGGCAGGGGGGCGGGGGGTACTGGCCTGGCCACACTGCAGTGCCAGGAATGTCGTGGGAAATGTGACTGCAATGCCTGGAGATTCCATCAGCTGCTGCACCTTCTCCCGCCCGTGTTGGTGGCTGACATGGCTGTGGCCGAGGATGTGCAGGAATGTGGAGCCAGTATCCCCTGGGGAAAGCAGAGCTGGGCTTGTGAGCTGGGGCTGGAGTCCTACAGTTACAGTGTGAGCTCGTCAGACACCAAGAAAGCCACACTTTAGATCTGAGCCTGGGCGCTAGTGACTGCAGCACTTAGACTGGCCACAGGAGGTGGAGAGGGAGAGAGGCAAGGCCCGGTACCCCTAAATCAGCCCCCTAGCCCTGCTCCCAAAGGGGTGGCTATCCTTCCCTCGGTTTCCCACTGTCAGCCTGGGCCACTTTGGAGCCCTGGAGGAACTTCTTAAAACTTTCTAAAAACTGCAAATTAGCCCTGGCCAGTGTTTCTGAGTGGTTAGAGCAATGGCCAGTGGATCAAAAGGTCCTGGGTTCAATTCCTGGTCATGGGCACGTACCTGGTTTGCATTCACCCTCAGCCCCAGTAGGAAGGGGCACATGCAGGAGGCAACTAATCAATGGGTCTTTCTCTCATTGGTATCTCTCTCTCTCTCTCTCTCTCTCTCTCTCTCACACACACACACACACACACACACCTGTCCCTCCCTCTCTCTTTTCATCCCTTCCACTTTATCTAAAAATCAATGGGAAAAAGTATCCTGGGGTGAGGATTAACATAAAATAAATAAAAATTCTGCAAATTATACACACAACTAGAGATGAGATTATAATACACCCCCACATCCCTATCACTCAGCTGTGACAATCATCAACCTGTGGCCCATCCGGCCTCATCCAGACCCCCTTCCTCCACACTCTCCTCCTGTGTCCTTTTGAAGCAGATCCCAGGCATGATATCATTTCATCCATAAATATGTCAGCGGCAAATCTCTAAAAGAACTCTTCCTTACAAAAAAAAAAAATGAAACCATAATCACATCATCATTATCGCACACACAAATTAATAATAAATTCTATGTTAACAAAGAGCCGGCCTGGTCGGTTTGGCTCAGTGGATAGAATGTCAGCCTGCAGACTGAAGGATCCTAGGTTCAATTCCGGTCAAGGGCACCTGCCCAGTTTATAGACTCAATACCCAGTAAGGAGTATGCAGGAGGCAGCCGATCAATGATTCTCATCATTAATGTTTTTCTCTCTCCCTCTCCCTCTCTGAAATCAATATAAATATACTTAAAACTACAGAGCCAGTATATGTTCAAATTTCCAGTGGTCACATAATGGCTTTGTCACAGTTGGTTTAAATTTTGATCCAAATAAGGTTTGCACATTGCATTGCAATCATCAGTTTGACTCTATTAAGTCTAGAGTTTCCTTTTGTTTGTTTTCGTTTATTAATTGGAAGAAACCAGTTGTTTGTCTTTCAGCATTTTGTTCCAGCTGGACGTGGCTGGCTGCTGCCCTGTGGCAGAGTTGGATGTGTTCCTCTCTCGCCCATAAAATGGTAGTTTGAAGCAGAGGCTTGATTGGATTCAAGTTTGATTTTTGTGCGTCTTTTGGCAAGATTACATCATTAGATGGTATTGAGGTCTATTGGGTTGTACGTGATGTCTGAGGCTCTTTTTTTCGTGTGTGTGATATTAGCAGCCATTTCAAGCAATTAATTTCTGAGGGACTGCAGAACAGTGTCATATTTGTTCTTTCTGGCATTTATTAGCTGGAATCTGTCTATAGAAAAATTTTACTCTTGCCGAAATCGGTTTGGCTCAGTGGATAGAGTGTCGGCTTGAGGACTGAAGGGACCCGGGTTCGATTCCGGTCAAGGGCATGTACCTTGGTTGCGGGAATATCCCCAGTAGGGGGTGTGCAAGAGGCAGCTGATCGATGACACTCTCTCATCGATGTTTCTAACTCTATCTCTCTCCCTTCTTCTCTGTACAAAAATCAATATTTTTTTTTTTAAAAAGAAGAAAAAAAAAAAAGAAAAATTTTACTCTTTTCTATTATTTGATTGTGCAGTGATTCTGTTTGAAAGGACTTTTAAAGTTTATCCACTCGCCCCGTGAGCCCTGGGGTGAGTGGTCCAGAGAGGGCAGGCCCCTCACGAAAGGGCACCCAGCATGTTGGGAGCAGGGCTAGAACTCAAGCCCAGGCTTGTGCGCAGGACTGGTCTGGAGGCAGAGGGACCGGGTTCTGGGAACCAGAGGCCCTGCCCTGAATCTAGGACCTGCCACTGAGATCTGATGGGACCTCAGGCAGCTCCTCCAGCCTCCATGCTCTCCGTCACATGGGCATAATCCCACTCCCCTTGTGCAGCCCAAGGTCACCGACTTTTCCTTTTGTAAGGGCCTACCTAGGTGGCCCCGCCTCTCCAATGGTTACATCCACAAGCCTACATGAGGCCTGCGGCATCTCCCTTCGATTCCTCACGGCTGCTTCAGGACCTGCCGAAGGCCCCTGCCTTTCCTCCCAAGTGCCCAGCAGGTGCCCGCGGACAGAGTTCCTCAGGAAGCCCAGGCCTCTGTCAGCAAGGTGGTGAGCTCTGGACCGGCCACAGAATTGTGGGGGCTTTTGTAGAAAAAAAGTGATTATGAATTTCAAGGCAGTGACAGCAAAGCATCAGAACAAGCAAAGGGTCCAGTCTGGGTCAGACCCTGTGTGTCACTTGCACAGGTCCCTGGCCCGCAAAGCCAGCCCTGCCGGAGCTCTGTCCCGGGGGCGAGGTGTGTGTGTGGGGGGGCATCTGATCCAGTTCAACAGAACGGAGAATGTGTAAGTGGGGACACGCAAGCCATACTCACCTCAGTCCAACTGGCTTTGGTTAAAATAGAGTAAATGGCTCTGGCCAGGTGGCATAGTTGGTTGGAGTGTCATCCTATGCACCAAAGGTTACAGGTTCAATTCCCCGTTAGGGTACATGTCTAGGTTGCAGGTTCAATTCCGGTCAGGGCATGTAAAGGAGGCAACTGGCATCTCTCTCAATCTTTTTCTCAAATCAATTAAAATATATCCTCGGGCGAAGACTAAAATAATAATAACAAAGTACAGTAAACAGTATTTCATGATTATAGTCGCGCAAATGCTGTTTCATGGCTTTCAATCTTTTCAGTCAACATGGGGACGAAGCAGGAAAAACTTGATTGGGGAGCAAAAGAAAACACGAATGTCAATAACACAGCGTGAACACTTATTGCCAACCCAGGTGCCAGGCAAACAGGCCGAGGAAGTGGAGGGACACCACATTTACTCTTATCCTAAAAAGTGGGGGCCAAGAAAAAACGCCTCAAGTCAAACAAAAGAAATAGGTATTTACGTACAGATAGTCAGTAGATATATAGTAGATGCACTGTAAATTTCAGAGTTGAGAAGGAGGCAGGAATGTGACTTAAATTCACATGTACCTTATAGAGACATCAATAGATTTGGTCTAAAGTTGTAAGTGAAGAAATAACTATAGAAGCATATTATCTAGAGGGATGGAGGTAACCCCATTAGAAAAAAATAGAAAAGGAAATGTGCCAAATAGTTCGTGGAATGAAGAGGGAGGAATAGGGTGGCAGTCCACTGCGTTCCTTTCTAAGCTCTTCTGTAGTGTATTCTGTTACCATGTTCTTATATTATTTTGATAATAATTAAAAGTTGAAAAGGGGATGAGAATCAATGATCACACATGGAAAGCCAGAGGGGCTGATCTGACTGCTTCCGGGCCTCTTTCTCCCAGACCACTGAGAGTTGTGGAGTCGGATGTTTATGGCTCCTATTCCAAGAAGGGAAATTCAGAATATTCCAGGGAAGGGTTTTGATTGGATCACATGTCTACCCTTTGGACCAATCAATGGTGGGCTGGACTGTGATTGGCCTCACCAGGATCATGTAACCAGTTGGTTGCCAGGTAGGTTGAAAAACCCCAGGACCCGATAGAGGGGTAGAGGAGCAGTTCTGGAGGGAAGAGGGGGGCTGTCATTGGAAGAAAGGGAGAAGGCACGCTGGGGGGGACAAACTTACAGATACCCATGACACGGAGACTACCCTGGCCCAGCCGCTGGTACAGGGTGTGGAAGATGTAGTGATGATTGCAACATGGAGCTTTCATTGGGAGTAAGGATGGGATGTGGAAACAAGGAAATGAATTGTTGTTACCCAAGGGAGACTGTGGAAAGAACTACATGATATTCTCCCAAGATCCTATGGGAGCCAACAGACCATGATACACTGCCAACTGGGGCATCAAGAAGTCTTATCGGCTGAAACCAGTTTGGCTCAGTGGATAGAGCATCAGCCTGCGGACTGAAGGGTCCCAGGTTCGATTCTGGTCAAGGGCATGTACCTTGGTTGCAGGCACATCCCCATTAGGGGGTGTGCAAAAAGCAGCTGATCGATGATTCTCTCTCATCGATGTTTCTGGCTCTCTATCCCTCTCCCTGTCTGTGAAGAATCAATAAAATATATATTAAAAAGAAGAAAAAGAAGAAGTCTTATCGATTTCAATGGCTTCCCAAAGGCTCCCAGCTACAGTACATTGACTTGGGGCCAGATCCCATTTCTTCTCAGGGAAGTTACTTCATCTCTCTGAGCCTGTTTCTCCAGAAAACTAGGGTCACGGATTTCAATTTAGCAATGATGTTTGTTTGGCAAGTTGAGTAGAGAGCTTGTACTTCCTCACCTGCCCAGTGTCCGAGGGCCACCTACCTACTTTGCCAATTTTTCTTTGGAGATAAACTGCTTAGTTTCAACTTACCTTAAAACCAATAGGCAGCAGAGGCTTGACATCTGATATTGTGATCCCTCCAACTTTATTCTTCTTTCTCAAGATTGCTATGGCTATATGGGGTCTTCTTTTGTTCCATATGAATTTTTGGGGAGTCTTTTCTAGGTCTGTGAGATATGCTGTTGGTATTTTAATGGGGATTGCATTAAATCTATAGATTGCTTTAGGTAGTATGGACATTTTAATGATGTTGCTTCTACCAATCCATTAACTCGGTATATTCTTCCATTTGTTTATGTCTTCCTCTGTAGATATACCACAGCTTTTTAATCCACTCATCTGCTGATGAGCACTTAGGCTGTTTCCAACTCTTAGCTATTGTAAATTGTGCTGCTATATAGGGGTACATATATCCTTTCTGATTGGTGTTTTTGATTTCTTGGGATATATCCTTAGAAGTGGGATTACTGGGTCAAATGGGAGTTCCATTTTTAATTATTTGAGGAAACTCCATACTATTCTCCACCATGACTGCACCAGTCTGCATTCCTACCAGAAATGCAGGAGAGTCCCCTTTTCTCCACATCCTCGCTAGCACTTGTCGTGTGTTGATTTGTTGATGATAGCCATTCTGACAGGTGTGAGGTGGTACCTCATTGTTGTTTTGATTTGCATCTCTTGGATGATTAGTGACTTTGAGCATGTTTTCATGTCTTGTGGCCTTCTGTATGTCCTCTTTCAAAACTGTCTTTTTAAGCCCTTTGCCCATTTTCTACTGGATTGTTTATTTTCCTTTTATTAAGATGTATGAGTTCCCTATAAATTTTGAAGATTAGGACCTTATTTGATATAACATTAGCAAATATGTTCTCCCATGCAATGGGCTTTCTTGTTTTGTTGATGGTTTCTTTTGCTGTGCAGAAGCTTTTTATTTTGATGTAGTCCCATTTGTTTTCTCTAACCCTAATCCTAACCCTAACCCTAACCCTAATCAGGATGGGGGTTCTCTCAGAGCGTGGGGTGATCTGGGTGAGGGGCCTGTGGGGGTTTGCAGGTGGGCCACGTCTCCCAGAGACCCAAGACTACAACCTAAATATCTAGGGTTTATTTATCTTCTATAATTAAAACTTTGTAGCCTGGAGTGGATCCAAGCCTCCTGCTTGCTCTGTGGTGGCTGCCATTTCTGTTGATACTTACGTATCTTTTATAATTGAATCTTTGTAGCAGAGGCCAAGGCAGACCAGGGCTTCAGAAGTTTGGCTTTCTCCCTTGCTGGGGACAACCCTAGCCTCCTGGTCTTCCAGCTCGTGGCTGCTGTCATTTCTGTTGGGATTTGTTTACCTTCTATAATTGAAACTTTGTAGCCTTGAGTGGAGGCCTAGGCCAGCAAGGGCAGGCAGAAAGCTTGGCTTCCTCCATTGAAGGGGAAACCCAAGCCTCCCTCCTAGCTCTCTGTGGCCGTAGCCATCTTGGTTGGGTTTATTTGCATATTCACTCCTGATTGGCTGGTGGGTGTGGCAGAGGTATGGTCAATTTGCATACTACTCTATTAAATAGAATATTACCACAGTAAGTTTTGTAATCATTCACCATCTCAAAAAAATACACATGCCAAAAAAAGGGGAAAAAAATGTTTTTTCCTTATGATGAAAATTCAGGATTTACTCTAACTTTCAGATATATTGTGCAGCAGTGTTAAGTATAGTCATCATGTACATTACATCACCAGCACTTATTTATCTTAAAACTGGAAGTCTGTACCTTTTGACCATCTTTATCCACTCCTCCCAACCCCCATTCTGGTAACCACAAGTCTGATCTCTTTTTCTGTGTTTGTTGTTGTTTTTAGATTCCACATGTGAGATCATATAGTATTTGTCTTACTCTGGCTGACTTACTTCACTTAACATATGCCTTCAAAGCCCATCCATGTTGTCACCAGTGGCAGGATTATGGCTGAATTATATTCCCTTTGTGTGTACACACACACACACACACACTCAGACAGCTTCCTTATTCATCCGTTTCTCCAAAAGAACGGGACAAAGATTGTCTTGGCTATTGTAAATAATGCTGTCATGAACATGGGGGTGCATATATCTCTTTGACATCGTGTTTTCATTTCCTTTGGATAGATTCCAGAAGTGGAATTGCTGGATCACATGGTAGTTATTTTTATTATTATTATTATTTTTTTTTTTTAAGGAACCTGCTCTCCATAGTAGCTGAACCAATTTACAATCCGACCAACAGTGCACAAGTGTTCCCCTTTGTCTGCATTCTCTCCAGCATTTATTATCTCTTGTATTTTTGAGGATAGTCATTCTAACAGGTGTGAGGGGATATCTCATTGTGGTTTTGATGGGCATTTCTTTAATGATTAGTGATCTTGAGCATCTTTTCATGTATTGTTGGCCATGTGTTTATCTTCTTTGAAGAAATGCCTATTCAAGTCCTTGGCCCATTTTAATTAGATTTTTTATTTTTATTTTTTTGCTATTGAGTTGTATGAGTTATTTATATACTGTGGGTATTTAGTTCATATCAGATATATGATTTGCAAGTATTTTTTCCCATTCTGTAAGTTGTCCTTTTATTTTGTTGACCATTCCTTTGCTGTGCAGAACTTTTTAAAATTTTATTTTTTAAAAATCTTTACCGTTGAGAGTATTACAGATGCTCCCTTTCAATCCCCCCATTGCCCTCCTCCATCGGGTTCCAGCCCCGCCCCAGGCCTTCCCCTCTCTATTGTCTATGTCCATAGGTAAAACATATATGCATATAGATCTTTGGTTAATCTCTTCCCATACCTCCTCACCCCTTCCCTCTGAGATTTGTCCATCTATTCCATGTTTCCATGACTCTGATTCTATTTTATTCATCAGTTTATTTTGTTCGTTATTTTTTCTTGTTTGTTTTGATTTTTATATTCAACTGTTGATATGTATTACTAATATTGCCATTTTATTCATATTTTTATATTTTCTTCTTCCTCTTCTTAAAGAATACCCTTCAGCATTTCATATAATACTGGTTTGGTGGTGGTGAACTCCTTTAGCTTTTTGTCTGGGAAACCCTTTATCTGACCCCCCAATTCTAAATGATAGCTTTGCTAGGTAAAGTAATCTTGATTGTAGGTCCTTACTATTCATCACTTTAAATATTTCTTGCCACTCCTTTCTGGCCTGAAAAGTTTCTATTGAGAAATAACCTGACAGTGATAGGGGCGCTCCTTTGTAGGTAACTCACTGCTTTTCTCTTGCTGCTTTCAAGATTCTCTTTTTGGAGCTTTTTAGTTTGTTACCATCTATTTCTTTTGTTGCCAGCGCTTTAGGTGTCATATTCAAAATCCATGGCCAAGACCCTTGTGACAATTTCCTGTGTTTTCTTCTGGGAGTTTTATAGTTTCTGGTCTGACATTTAAGTCCTTAATCTATTACGAATTAATTTTTGTGACTAGCGTAAGGTAGGAATCTACACTGGACGTTTTTAATAAGATTTTAAAACAGACTATATGAATGAGTGCAGGGAGAAAGGAAGCCCCAGAGAGAACATTAAAAATAAGAGCTCCGTTTGCCAAGACAGACTCCTGGCAGACGCCCCAGTGGGTTCAGGTATCAGCCAAGGACAAGCAGTGAGGGCAATCGTGGCTCTGGCATGGGGGCAAGAAGGCAGGGCACGTTGGAGGAGACGGTGGGCCATGGGCCTGCTTCATTTGTCCATTCAACAGATGTCATGAGCCACCTACTCTGTGGCAGCAGCAAACATGAGTCCCCCTGCCCTCGGGGAGCTGAGAGCCAGGGTGTCACGTGTGAGAGTGGCCGTGGCCCCTGGGGGAACCTGGACAGTGCATCCCCGTGGTAGCATCTTCCCGCTAATGTGCCGACACCGGTGATTGATAGGAATTGTGATAACGCCGCAGCCTTTTACAGGGAACCACCGTATGAGTCAAGACCATTTCGGTTTTAATAGAAACTCGGCTCGAACTGGCTTAAGCTAATTAAAAAGGACATTTTTTTGGTTTTAAGTATTCATTTCTAAAAATACCAGGGGCTAACTAGCTTCTGGCAAGACTGGGTCCAAGCGCTCCGAAGATATCACCAGGCCTCCAGGTCCGCTCCCTCTCCTGGCTCTGCTTTCTCCTGATTTCTCATTCTATTGGCTTCCTCCTCCATCGGCCGCATGGTAGCTCCAGGCTAATGAGCTCAGCAAAGAAGAAGCGCCTCTTATTGTTCCAGAAACTTTGGGGTGCCGTGAGAGGGACCCTTTCAACATGGGTCTGATGCCCAGGCCTGAGCCAGTCCTTGCCGTCAGTCCTGGGATGTGCTGATTGCCGGGGTCTGGCGGTAGGTGTGGAATGGGGTGGGACAGAGATAGGCAGGACAGGGACTGAGAACAAAGGAAGGTGGTTTCCAAAAGAGCGCAGGGCTGTCATCAGGCGGCCTCAGAAGGCCCGACTCCCATTCTCCAGGCACAGCACTGAGTGTCCATGAGGCCTCCCAACGGGCCCAGGTGATGAGGCCCTTGTGGTCCCGTGTACGGATGCTGAGATCAGCTCAGGGAGGCAGAGAACCTGCCAGTGTTGCATGCCCAGTAATTGGAGGATCAAGGAGCCTGGATTGCTTTGTACCAGACAGAGCAGGCAGGGTGGAGGCCACGGCCTCCAAACTACAGCAGGAGGTCAGAGACAAGGTCACTGACTCGACCTAGTGAGTGAAGGGGGAGAGGGACATGGGAATAATCTGATATTCCCATTCAATCTGATGAATGGGGCATCCTCCTTGTCCCCTAGCCGCTCGCCAAGCCCCATGCCACGGCACCTGTTCTCTCGTTCAACGTTGGCTGAAGCTGGTGGTGCAGACCCAGCAGCCAGACGGCTTGGATTCCCTAGAAAACAGAGCCTGGAGCAAGGGATTCAGTGCTGATGCTTTTAACGTGGAGGTGGCATTCCAGGGCAGTAAGTGAGGGCAGAGAGGAATGGGAAGGAGGGCAAGATGACGTATAACCATCCGGCTACCACTCTACAATAAACCACACGTGGAAACTGTGCCTCCGAGGGCTCCTGCTGCTCAGAGGTCATCCCAAGAACCCACTCCCTGCACTCCCCGAACGGAGTCCTCCAGCCCCTTCGGTGGCTGCTCAGGAATCAGCCCCCTTAGCCTGGGAAGTGGCCTGGGAGGGCTCTGCCTCTGGGAAAGCAGCTGCTCAGCTTCAGGTGTGGGTCTGTGAGGACTCCATGGAGTCCTTCGGCCACAGACAGAAGCAGAGCAAGCAGGAGTGATGGACAGGGGAGCTGAGAGAATCTCAGAGGGACGCAGGATGTGAGCTATACACCCACCTTCTAGCTTCGTGCTGTGATTTCTCCGTGCCCCCGTTGGCCTCCTAGTGATAGGGGAATAACTCAGTCTGTCGCCTGAGTTGCTGAGAGGACTGGAGATAATGCATACAAAGCACCGAGTAGTGTCTCACCCCTAGGACAGTGATGGGCAAACTCATGAGTCAACAGAGCCAAATATCAACAGCACAACGATTGAAATTTCTTTTGAGAGCCAAATTTTTTAAACGTAAACTTCTTCTAACACCACTTCTTCAAAATAGACTCGTCCAGGCCGTGGTATTTTGTGGAAGAGCCACACTCAAGGGGCCAAAGAGCCGCAGTTTGCCAACCATGGCCCTAGGTGGTCACCTGGACTGGTGGTCTTGATCTTGCCCGGGGAGATTGGGGAGTGCTGTCCTGGCTAAGCTGTGTTAGCCTGGACTCTCCATTGCAAGCTGCCTCAGATGAGGGAAAGGATATATGGGCTCACAAGGCTGGAAGGCCTGCAGGTGGGCTCGACACAGTTGGACCAGGGGAGACTGAGTCCCAAGGGATGTGGCCCAAGGTAAGGTCATTACATGAGCATCAGGAAAACACGCTCCTTGGCCTCCAAGGGCTGACCTGAGCAGAGAGAAGAGCTGGCTGAAGCACCTGTGAGAGGCTGGACTAAATTGGGAGTTATCAGCTTGACAGCCTCTGGACTTCTGGGATGGGTCCATGACTTGTTGATCCCAAGTTAAAAACAAAACAACAACAACAAAAACACACACACACACACAAACAAAACAAAAAGACAAAAAAGATCTTCCTGTTTTGGCTGGATCCTAACTCCATGACTTCATCCGAGCTTGCTCCAGTGCTGTCAGCTCAGACACGTCTTTACGAGTTTAAGAAATACATGGTGGCTTTATGAATGAAGTCCGTTTAGTGGATGCAATCTTCCAAACCGTGGGATCCATACGGGAAACACCACCTCGGTGGAGGGGGATGAAAAGGTGAGGACCGTGGCTACAGCTCATCTTGATAGTCCTTCCCAGCAGCCACTGCTTTGGGCACTGGGATTCCAGGAGGCCCTTTATAAAGAAGAACCCAAACACCATGCGCCATTTTGCAAGCCACGGGACCCATCAGCTGTGTGACCTTGGACACGTCATTCTACCTCTCTGAACCGGTTTCTTCAACCATAAAATGAGACTGGTATCTAGACATAAAAAATCAAAACACATACCCACACAAAAGGCTTGTACATGACTGTTGTAACAGTTTTATTCATAATAGCCAAAACCTGGAAGTAGTCCAAATGGTCACCATCCCGTAAATGGATAAGCAAATGGTGGTACATCCATCCAACAGAACACTACTTGGCAACAAAAAGAAACGAACTACTGACACGTGCAACAACATGAATACATCACCAAACCCTGTTGACTAAAAGCCAGATACGAGAGAGAACACCCTACGTGATATTTATGTGGAATTCTAGAAAAGGCAAAAGCGAACCATTAGAATATAGGTAGGTCAGTGGTTCTCTGGACTTACCTATAAGTAAAGGGTAAGGAGGGAACTTGAATGCTGGTGATAGTTACAAGAGTGTCACTACTTATGAATGGGACATTTAACATGGATGAAACCTATTGCATGTAAAGTGTACCTCAATGGTGACTTTCTAAAAATGACATCAAAGAAAAACATCCCTTTACTTAGGACCCTTTCTATGATAGCAACCCACTCCAGATAGTGTTGGGGGGAAAAACAGCATTGGCTCATGTAATCAGGTTAGTACAGGGGTGCAGCTGGCTTCAGGCATGGCTTGATCCAGAGGCTCTCCGATGTCTGGATAGAGCACACGCGCCTTCTCTTTCCTCCTTGTTGGCTGTATATTCAAGCAGAGCACAGGATGGCCACCAGCCGTTCCAAGCTTGGCAACTTCTGTCCACTTGGCAACTCCCACAAAAACCGAATGCCTCTTTCCTCATGAGTTGCTGCAAAAGTCCCAAGGGGAAGTCTCAGCATCCATCCTGGGACACATGCCTGCCTCTCAAGCCTGGGGGGGTAGGACTGGCCTCATCTGAACCCCAAGGGTACTTGGTGGGGGAGGGGTGATCCTCTGAAGAAGATGACAGGCATTGTCAGAAGGGCCGTGGATGCTGGCCAGCACCTCTCCCCACATACCCAGGGTAATGGCATCCACTATTCCTCCCTCCAGGCACCTCTGCATGGCCAGGTCGTCAGGGACAGGTCTGGAACTCATTCGAGGTCCAAGGCTGCTTTTCTGTGACGTCTCAGGGCTCTGCATGTTAGACACAAGAGTGAGAACAGAAATCAAGTGCTAATCTCTCCCCCACCGGCCGCGCCAAACAGAAAGCCCTCGCGCCCGTGCTGGGCTGTCTGCTCCCCCGAGGAGGTGGGCGGGTGGAGAGGGTGGGAGGAGCTCGGTAGCAGCTACTCTGGCCCAGGCCCAGAGGGAATGCTTTGGAACTGGACTTGTAGGACGCAATTGAGGAGGTGAAGGATGGCTCTGTGGGCCAGAATGCAGGGCAAAGGGGGTGAGGACTAGAGCTTCTCAGCTTAGAACCACCATCCATCCTAACAGGGTCTGGGCAGGACAGCCAAGGAGAAAGCTGGCCAAAGAGGACCCCTTCAGAGACCAAGGATGATAAGGTACCATCCAGCACGCTGACACTCACACCTCACTTCCGGAGCAGCGCACCTGGGGTTCAGTGGGCACCTTCTCCAAGCCAGACTCCGCCCAGAGTTTTTGTTAGAAGGGGAGGGAAAAGGAGCGACAACTTCCTCTCTATAGTCTGAAGAAGCCTACCGTGTGGCACCTTCCTACGGGCACTATTGTGCCCAATGAAGCAACAGGCTCAGAGACGGGGCTCTACCCAGGGCCCCCGCCATGCGGCTGCCCTGGACCAGACTCCTGGCCAAGGCTTGTCTCCCCTGCCCTGCCCTAATCCCAGGAGCTCCAAGTCCGTGGCATTGAGCTGAGGTTATTCCTGACCTGGGAAGGCCGAGGCAGTGCAGGACCGTCTCCCAACCCAGCCCCCAAGGAGTACAGGCAGGAGAAGCCTGAGTGGGGCCCAGCGCCCTGCTTTCCATCACGGGGCTGGCGGAGGCGGCCTGCCCGGCCATCCGGCTTTCTGGGAAGCAGGTTACATGGGTGTTGTTGCCAAGAGTGTGCACTCTGCCGCAGAGAGCTGGGCGGGGAGCCGGGCGGGAGCCAGACGGAGGAAGGAGAGCGCCAAGGCCCAGCGAGGGAAGGTGTGGCCCGCGCCCGGGCCTCGCTGCCAAAGGAAGCCGCTGGGCTCTGGGAAAGGGGTGTTCTGGGCTCCCACCTCCTGTCTCCACCCGCCGTGTCCGAGGCAGGCAGGCCCTCCAGGCCGCGGCCCTGCCCGGGCACAGCGGACCGCTTCCTGGAGCCGACAATGAGCCTGCCCGTGAGTTCCCTGTACTGGCATCCTGCCCGGCTGACCCTCAGCTCCTCGGAGTCCGGCTCTGGAGGAAGAGGGAGGGGCAGGCACAGCCTTCTGCAGACCCAGGCACCCAGCAGGGGTCCTAATCCTTAGGGGCCACCAGCCTGGAGCAGGGCCCAAAGGAGCAAGCCCCACGCAGGCTGTGCTCCTGAGACGCCTCTGTCCAGACAGCGAGCAGGGAACTGGGGCCTCGTGCCCCTTGCATGCTCTGAAAATGGGGCTAAACCCTGCCCTCCCCAGATCCTCGGCAGGGCAGTGGGCAGAGGGGGGCAGGCTGTGGGTCCAGGCTGGCCAGGGCACGCAGCACTGGGGAAACTGCAGGACAACCCCCGAGTCTCCCTGTGAGGCACCCCCCTTCCCCCCAGTAGTTCATCATCACAGTAACCTATGTGTTAGCAAGCACTGATATGCTTGTTATAATCACATAAGCTCATTACAAATAACAGTTACTGAGAGAGCACTGACCTCGGGAGTCAGCAGCCGCAGACCTCACCCCCACCTCTGCCACATCCTGGCCGTGTGTCCTCGGGTAAGACTCCTGATCCCCTTGGCCTCGGTCTTCCTTCTGTAAAACGAGGATCAAAGGCTGACTCTGAGCAGCCGAGAAAAGACAGGAAGTGAAGGTCTGCCAACCGCAAATGGCCACATCGCCTGACCCGCCTCGGGGGGCACAGCTGGAGGAGCCTTCTCCTGCCTCTGGCTGGTGGGCAGAGAGCGGCTGGTGCTCTGGCTGCTTCACAGAATCAGCTGAGGACCATCCGGAAAGCAGACACAGATACCAACCCCAGCTGCCCCGACAATTCAGAGCCAAGTGGTGGGGGGTGGGGCCTGGGCCGTGGAGTGTGTGTGTGTGTGAAGACTCTCTCCGTGAGTCTTGGGTGACTGAGGTAAGGAAGCAATGCAACAGCCCACGTTTCTAGCATCTTCCCCAACCCCGTCATCCATCTGGAGCGACCCAGCGCTGCTCCAACGCCCTCCAACCAGGCCTCTGAGTTCCCTGAGCTCCCTGGCTGGAGGCATGCTTCAGCCCATGGTCCTCCAGCCCGCTTGGCAAAGAGAAAAGAGAGACTTTCTGGCTCCCAAGGGCACAGAGCCATCGCTCAAATGGGTGGCGAGCCTCGCCCGTTTTAAAAGCCCCAGTCCTGCTAACGGGGAAAACGCTGGAAGGATGTACTTCATTAGCAGACATTATCCCAGCTATGGGCATTTATGAGCCTTTCCCATCCTTCAGTATTTTTGAAATGTTCTATCATGCAAGGCAGTTCTTTTGTAACGGGAGAGGTGTGTGTGTGTGGGGGGGGGGAGAACAGTATTTTTTTTTTTTTTTGATGTATTGCCTTTTTAAAAACTGATACAGTCTCTCTTTTTGGGGTAAAGACTGAGGAGCACGCTCAGGAACAAGGGAGTTTTGGGAGAGATGGCAGGTCAAAGGGGCCACAGGGACAATTAATTTGAAGTTAGCAAATGCTTAGCTGATGAGGATGGGACGCGGTGTATTATCCTGTGTCCATTGTAATCTTCGAGAATCTCATTCCACGAAAGCTCCACCTGCCGCTTACCAGGGAGGGATACACGCTGTTCCCTCAGCCCCTGGATAGTTACCTTGGCGCTGCCCCTCCCCCTGGGCAGTAAAAAGAGGAGGATCCAGTGCAATTCCAGCCCCTTAGAGACTGTCTGGCAGAGCCGGTGTGGAGGCAGGCTCAGACGACCGATCTGGGCCCGGGCAGCAAGGGGCCTGGCTGGCCAGGAATGAGGATGATGGCGGTCAAGGTTCCACATGTGGTCTTCTTGAGTGATGAGAGCTTTCAAGTCGGCACCTGGGAGGGAACCTGGGAAATACCTGGGGGGTGAATCTCCCCTGCAGACCTGGATGGTCAACAGGACACGAGATGGGCTTGCTGCCTGTTCCCTGCCTCGTCTGTCCATCCGCAGGCAGGCCAGTGCTCTGCCGCAGCTAGACAGGAAGCTTCTGTTGCTGTGGGATTTGGTGGCTTAAAACAAAATGTTTTCATTGATTTCAGAGAAACATCAATTAGCTGCTTCCGGCATGCATCCAGACCAGGAACTGAATCTGTACCCTAGGTATGTGGCCTCACCGGGAATCGAACCAGGGACTTTTTGGTGCATGGGACTACACCCACCCAGCCACAGCTGTCAGGTCGGATTGGTGACATGCTTGTGGACTGGTGTTCCTGGGTAGGTGGGGGGCCATGTCACAAATTGATATTTTGGCTGCTTAACCAAAATATCTGTGGGGCGGGGAGAGAAAAGGTGGGATTGGGGGTACCTACTGAGAATGGAGGAGATTCAGGAAGTAAAATAGTGATAGAAAACACCCAGCAAGCTCGGGGTCACTTTAGGGGGGAGGGGGAGCCTTGAACCCACTGCAAGCGTGTTTGCAAACTGGCCAGCTCACCGGGTCTCAGGGAGTGGACTGGGGCTCTCCTCTGTGTAAAAACACAGTGCAAGTTCCTGCCCAGGGCCCCTCAACGGTTCCAGCTTCTCAGGAAAGTGGGCAGCCGGCCAGCCCAGCTCTGTGGCCCTCGTCCTACCTGGCCCCAAGGCCGCCCTTCCTCGTGTCCTGCACGTGCAGCTGGGCCTCCTGAACCTTCACCCACACACAGCCAGGAGACTCTTCATCCAGCGGGAATAGCTGGATGCCCAATCCTCCACCAAAAAATAAAATGGTAAAAACACATGCCAGGCAATGCATCGGCCCAACGAACGCGTTTTAATAACCAGCAAGTCTCAATGGGACCCCTGGATGCCCTTCCCATCCCCTAGGGGCCAGGTGGTGAGGGGTGGGTTGCCAGCCACTGCCCGATGCCCACTGCAAGAGCAATAAGGATTTTTAGGGGCATTATGACTTGAGTCAGAAAACACAGCTGCCCCTGAAAGTCCCTTATTTTTCTTGCTGTCCGTGGCTACTCCAGGCGAGTCCGCCGTCAACTGGCTGGCTGGTGAGCGAAGATGGGGGCCCCTCCCTTGACCCCGGCCCCCCACCTCCTCACCGCTCAGGGGGACGCGCCTCCGGGTAGGGGGCCGCGGGTCTCCACGGTGGCACCGTGTTCCCCAATGCTTGGTCCGGCCAGGGGCTGGCCTCACTGCCCCCAGGGCACACCCAGGAATGACCAGCCTTTGCCCCACCCAGACAAGCCAGAACCCAGTGCCTTCCGCCCACAGGCGGCCGCGGGCTGGAGTCTCGGCGGAATCGCAGGAGGGCAAGGGCAGCCCGAGAACGCAGTGTGACCGGGAGAAGGGGTGTCAGGCGGAGACCCACCTCCTCAGTGAGGGTCCCGGGCCTGACACTGACGCGCAGCCAGAGGAGAGCCGGCGTGAACGTCCCCAGCCGCCAGGCCTGGCTCAGGTAGGAGAGAGAGAGAGGACCCTGGGAGGCGCCCCGAAGACCGACCGACCCCAGCCAGACACCAGACGCTCCTCCCTCAACCCTCTTAAAATCAACAGCTTAAAGACACAAGATTCTCAGAGGGACAGGCTCTGGCTCAGCTTCCCTCCAGCAGCCGTGGCCTCAGTCACCCTGTCTGTAAAATGGGCCCAGGAGGCCACGACCGTCTCTCCCCTTTCAAAGGAAAAGCATAAGAGGAAGTGAGAGCATCTCAGCTCTGTCACATCCCAAGGCACTGTTCCTGCAAAGCTGAGAGTCATGAACCCTCTGTCCCCGGTGGGGACAGGAGGCTGCAAACTGGGAAGCGGCATGGCTGGGGAGATGGGGAAGAGGGGGGAGGGGGGACTCCAGCCCTCCCTCTGCTCCGCTCTGCAGAAGGCAACAGCGTCCCGGGGGGCTGTAGTGGAAAGTCAGACACCCCCCCTCCTCCACCAAAACAGCCCATGCTGAGCAAAGCCTTCTTCCGTGTGTTTCCAGGTTCAAGCCAATGAGCCGGGAGGTGCGGGCTGGAAGACACTGGGGAACGGGGAGGGGATGGTCAGAGAAGCCAACAAGACGGGGGAGGGGCTGTGACCGGCTGTGCTGCTTCTGAGAGGCGGAAAGGGCTTCCGGAATCCACGCCTGACCTGGGTCCCTCCTCTGAGCCTCGATCCCCTCTGCCCCCAGGTGCTCGGGCAGCAGAAGCTCCATCCCCAGCATCGGGGACCCTGACCAGGAGGCCGGTCCCCAGACCCCAGGACGCTGACTCCTCTGAGCGCCGCCACGAGGAATGCCGTCTCCTGACAGGTAACTTGTCCCCGGACGCCAGGCCACTCTACCCTGAGCCCAGGTCGGGCTGGAATCTGCCCAGCTGACCCCCAGGCGCCTCCCCACCCAGACTGGCACCGTACCCTGGGGGCCTGGTCATGGGGCCCAGCTGTGTGGTGGGACCCGAGGCCACGCGGGACATGGGTGGCCCCACTCTCTGCCGATCAGCCTTCTCTCTGCCGTCACACCTGTACGCAGGAATAGACACGGCCAGGTTGCAGGGAGGGCTGTGAGAATTAAAGGGAAGAAGCATTCAAAGCTCTTAGATATCTCCTTAAGGAGAGCGGAGTCCCTCTCCAGCATCTTTCCCCTTCCCCCTCAGACCCCAAGGGCTGGCTAGAATTCTCTGGCCACGGAGAATTCTTCCCCCCGGCTGCTCCCTGAGCACGGCCCTGCACCTTCCCTCCACACCCCGGGCCCTGTCGTGTTCAGACAGAGGAAACACGCTGGGAACCCCAGCCACGGCCTCAGCCCTCTCAACACAACATTATGGCAACTGTCACCTCGCCCAGAGTTTTCTGCCCTAACCAAGATCACGGTCATAGATGCCACCAGCAAACCCCACGCTGTCCACGCACACTGGGATCTGAGCCCTTCGGCAGCCTCACCGCGTCACGCTTTTCCCTCCTCCACAGCCCCCGCCCGCACAGCCTCTGCGGGAGCCGGTGCCATGGCCCCAACGCAGTGGGACGGAGTGAGAGGGTGAGACCCGGCTCACCACGGCCCAGCCACAGAACCTTGGGCAAGCTGCCACCCCTCTGGGCTTCCGTCTGGTCCTTTCTGAGATCGATGGGGTTGCTGGAGGATTCAGTGACTTCGTTCCCATCCGAGGCTCAGAGCCGTGCTGGTACGAAGCGTTTGGGTAAGCTATCGTGACCATCCCCTGCTTTGTTCTTCAAGATTTACCTCTTCTGGCTGTTTTTCAGGGCCCCTTCCGCCTCCCCCCCACACTCATCATCACATCACACCGCTTTACCCATCAGCCCACAGGCAGCCCGGTCCTGGGACCCCCTGCATCACACATACCTCATAACAATGCCGATTCTGGAGCCCCTGAAGTTGGCTGGGGGCTAGGGAGTCTGCAGGCCTAACAGGTTCCTCAAGGGGTTCTCAGAGACACCCCAGTTTGAGAACCACTGCTCTGGGCCTCCGTATGGCCATGGGATAGGCAGCGTCTGGCCTAGGTGCTCAGTAACAAGGTGAGGTCAGGAGGGCTGTGGCGGTTACGGTCAGAGGTTCTCCCATCCCCATGCCATGCTAAGTGGGTAAAGGTGACCCACCTGGGCTTGGCTCTGACAACTGAATTAACCCATCACCAAACACATCAGTCCCCAGCCCAGCTCCTCGGGCCTTCCCTGAGCCCTGGCTCTGCCAAGCACATAGATGAGCAAGGAGCTGCCCCCTTCTGCCAGGGGGTGTAGGTGGGGGGGGGGGCGGCTGAAAAGCCCTCAGGATTTCCACGGGCAACTGCAGAGTGAGCACCCTTATTGGGAATTTGCTCTAGAAAGGAAACTATGAGCCATTCCCACCCTGACTGGGGAAGGGAGTGGTCGGGCAGAGGGCAGTGGTCCCAGAATAACTTGGAGAATCCCTCCGACAGAGAAGCCGCTGGGCACACACAAGGCCTGCGGCTGGGCTGGCTGTGAGGGTCTGGCCCCAGGGCCTGAAGAGCCAGGTCCGCTTCTAGTTAGGGGCCAACGTCCTGGCACAGAGAGCTGGGCGGGGCTGGGCAGGGGGATGCTGGCACGCCCAGCACTCAGCTTAGGGGACTGGGCTCTGCAGGGTCCTGCCCCAGGCCAGCCCACCATGGAGGTGGCAGCTAGAGGCCCGGCTGAAGCGGAAAGCCATCTTGGACTCGCCGCCGATCAAACCTGGAGACCCGAATCTCATCCATCAGAGCCCCTGACTTTACGATAACCAATCTCTCTGCCAGAAATTCTTTTGCTAAGAACACCTAGGCTGTTAAACCCTCCCTCTCACCCCCTCAGCGCCATGCTCTGCAAACCCTCCAGCCCTGCTGGCCAGTATTCCTTGGGGTTGGCTCAGCCCCCCAAAATCATCAGTGGGTGGAGGTCTGAGTGCCCCTCAGCCAGGCTGGGTCGGCGCCTGAATGCACTGTCCACACGAATGCACACTCCCACTGGGAGGCCAGGCTGGGAGGGCAGCACTTCCTGGTCCCCACTCCCAGGCTGCCCAGAGACTGAGCCAGGGGTGAGTGCTGGCGTTACAGCTACAACATGTACCTCCACTGTGGGTGCCCTGTGGTGGGGGGGGGTGTCAGGCATGCAGATAGCGGGACTAACATACGGGAAAGAAGAGTCTATTGTTAAAGACACACTTATCCTTCTCACAAGTAGTCATCAGACTGTGGTCCCAACCAGACCCTCCGCCTTTTTAAAAGATATATTTTATTGATTTTTCACAGAGAGGAAGAGAGAGGGATAGAGAGTTAGAAACATCGATGAGAGAGAAACATCGACCGGTTGCCTCCTGCACACCCCCTACTGGGGATGTGCCCACAACCAAGGAACATGCCCTTGATCGGAATCGAACCTGGGACCTTTCAGTCTGCAGGCCAACGCTCTATCCACTGAGCCAAACCAGTTTTGGCCCTCCGCCTGTTTTTATAAAGTTTTATTAAAACACAAGAGTATCCATTTATGTATTCTCTATGGCTGCTTTCACACCACAACAGCAGAGCAAAAGGGTTGCAACAGAGATCCCGTGGGCCTCAAAGCCTAAAAGATTTAAAGTTTGGCCCTTAACGAATGATGTTTGCTGACCCCCTGCTCTGACCAGTACAGCATTCACTCAGCACCCAGCATGCGGGGCCGGGGGGGGGGGGGGGGCGGGGGGGCACCGAGACGACCCTGAGCAAGACTGGCTGAGCCTTTGAGCCTTCTCGGAGTTCAAGGCCTGGTGGGGGCAGGGCTCATTCATTCAGCCAGAGGCTGCTCCTCAGGGAAGGAGCCACGGCCTGGCCAGCTGCAGGTCTGCCCTGGCTCTGGCTCAGAGCTGCCGCCTCTTCATTATGTTGATGCTCCTGCAACAGGGCTGCTCTGTTACCCCGAACCTTTCAGAATCTCCCAGGTTTTAGAAAGCAACGTGTACATATACCACAGAGTACACACCACCCCACCCAGCAGGGCAGTACCATGATCAATCGCATTACTGTCTCTGCAGCGAGACCCATGACTGTTCACACTCACCGAGATAGATACAGACTACACCATGCAGAGTCTCACGTCAGTTTGGGTCAGGTTTCCCCACAAAATTTGTTTCCAAACGACCTCTGGTTTTCGTAGTTTTTTGGAGTTTGGAATTTCAGATAAAGGATGGTGGGTACCAGTGCTACAGTTACCAGTGTGAACGCCGGGTCTGCACTCTGTTCCTTGGTGTTGGTTGGACATCCCCCCCCCCCCCTGCAGACTGCCCCAGGGGACCCCCTCCCCAACACACACATGCACACACAGAAAATATAAACTGAATAAACTCACGTCCCCAGAATTTCTTATCCAGAGAACAGCTACCACCATTCTTACTGAAAAATGTAGCAACTCATCTGCCTGCCTGCTCCACGGTCAGGGGCAGAGAAGAGCCAACATAAGTAATTTTCCAACTCCATTTACACGGGATGAGGACAGCAGAAACACTTTCTGGTCCCTGCTGCTGCCCGACGGGCAAGCACATCGGGGTGTTTTGGGGGATCAGGTAGAGCTAAAACAAAAAACCCTTAATTTTCCTCAGAGCGTCCTGTGGTTTAAGTTTCATTTGGAAACCTAAAATAATTTATCTCATTGCAAATTTCTGACAGCTAATTAGAAAAATGTACTAAATGTATAATCTGGTTTCATATGTGGTAATTATACTCCTTTGAGTAAAATAATATTTTATATATACATGTATATACACACATGTGTGTATATACATATATACCTATATACACATATATACACACATATACACACACATATATATAGTTTAATGTGTATATAGTTTAATAGCACTTCTTCCAAAAAGTGTATATTCCCAGGAGGGTAAGGGCCTGTGCTGGGGGGGAGAGGAGACATATGTAATGTAATACTTTCAACAATAAAGAATTAAAATTTAAAAAAAATAAAGGTTTCATCTGAAACTAATATATCAAATGTCAATTGTAATGGAAATATATAGAATTTTTAATAATTCACCTCAAAGTTTAAGATAGTCATACTGAAAAACTACCTTCTACACACCGTCCAAAAACAGACAAACCACCTGCTATCAAATGCAGCTCTTCTGCATTACAGGGTGATCTCTGAAAAGGTATTTCAGTAACGACACCCATCAGGCACCCTGGCGTTAAATGGGTTCCCCCCTCTTCAATGCACCTCGTTTTCAGCATTCCGAAATGTCCTACCCTCTCTTTCTTAATGGAGCGCTCCTACAAAGGACTCCCAAAATTTCCTCCGTGCTGAGATTTCTAAACCCCAAAACTGGGAAAGAGGTTCTGGACTCCACTGAGAATCTCCACCGAGCCCCAGAACTGGGAAGACTTTTGAGGAGGGATTGGGAAACCGTTTTTTTCGCCCGCCTGACCCACCAGTGTCCTCTAGGGGTAAGTTACGAGGAAGTGGCTGTGTGGGGAGGGGACCCGGATGCCAAATGCCTGGGAGGTGTGTCTGTAGTGACCTGTGGGCAGGGACTAGGGAACCCTCCCAACCCCAGACGCTGCCCGAGAGAGGCCTCCAGCACTCCCTCTGGTCCGGCCGCCTGCAGTCCTGCCATCACGGGGGACAAGGACACATGCTGGCACTCCCAGCTCCCGGCAGAGAGGACACCGGAGGCTCCGCCTTCCTGCCAGCCCCCTCTGAGCACGGGTGGCCGGGCAGGGCGGCACTGACCCCGGCCGGGAATCTGTTTCACTTTCTGGTTTGCATCCTGGGTCCCTTCTCACCCCGATGGAAGACCATGTCCTTTAAATGCCAAGAGAGAAAACCCTCCAAAACGTTTCTTGTTTTTTCTTTTTCTTTTTCTTTTTTATTTTCCAAGGACACAGTTTTCCTCTGAAGCCGGGGAGCAGGCTTTGGAGGTTACCCGAACTGCGTAACCTCAGTCCCCGGGGCAGCTCCGTCTAATATGATTACATGTCTAAATGCAGTGGATGGGGCAAAGCGGTAATATTTTTCTGGGAAAAATCAACATCATAAAAGTGTCTTTATTGAATCAAGGGCCCGTGAACTCTTCTGTTGCCTAATGATGGCTCCCCAGTGGAGGAGGCTGGGGTTCCAGGCAGGGCTCAGAGCTCCGCTCAGCTCCCAGCCAAGGGGCAACGGGCATTTGACACGGCTTGTCTGATTACAGCAAAACCCACCGGAAGGACGAGAGGGAGGATGCCGGAGTCTCCCAGGTCGGCAGCAGCCCCCTCTCCCTCTCTGGAAATGGGGGGCTGGGGGTGGTGGTTTTGGAGCCGACTTCTATGTTAAGGAGCAGGGCCCCAGCTCCATCCCCACTCCTTGCATTCAAAGGCGGGATCCTGGACCCTGCCCCTGTCCACTGTCCAGGCCTAAGAGGCTCTCCAGCACCCAGCACTGCCCCCTCCCTCCCCATCGATAGAGAAAAGGCCCATTGTCAAAACGTGATATTTTGCCAGATGGTTTAACATTCAGCGATCTGGCCAAGGTTAGCGGGCGCCCAGACCTGAGTGACAGTCAGCGCCTACTATCACCAGACACAGGAGGAGGGGGCAGAGGGGGAGAGACTTGGGCAGGGTGTGTGTGTGTGTGTGTGTGTGTGTGTGTGTGTGTGTGTGTGTGAGCCCTTCGCATTCACCAGCTGGGAGCAAGCGGCGGGCTTTTCCCAGGGAGACAGTGGTCAGCCCAGGCGAGTCAAAGACCAGCATTTTGCTTATATACAAAGCCCTGCTTCCAAGTATCTGCTTAGTCACCCTCGAAATTCCAAATCCAAAGACATTTTCTTTATAAAAAAAAAAAAAAAAAAAAAAATTTTTTCTCGTGTGTTCTTAAGCTTAAAGCAGCAAGATCCAGTAGGAAGACATTCAAGAGAATGTTGCCCTGACTCTCCCACTAACCTCTCCCCCCACTGACTGCATGAACCCACCCCTGGAAAAGGGGGTGATGTCTGCACCAGGCCTGTCTCCGAGGGAGCAGGAACCCCCTACACACACACACACACACACTACACACACACACACCCCCCCCAGCGTACACAGCAAAGATGTGCTTTTCCTCCAAAATTTTCTCCCCAGATGGGAGGCCCGCAGGCAGGCTTGCCAGGCCCAGGTGGTCCTTCCCTGACCTCGCTGGGGTTGCTTCACTGGCCTCACAGGCCCCAGGATGAACTAGGATGCCCCCTGAGAACAGCTACCGCGGACTCCCTGCTACCACAGGCCCAGCACCTCACCCAGAACTCTCACAGCACCCCACAGCGCGGGCATGCATTAACATTCACGGGGAAACTGAGTCTTGGCAAGGCACACCACTGGCCCAAGGGCACCCAGGGAGTCCGAGAGCGCCCAGGTTTCCCAATGCAAAAGCAACACCCTGTGCCTGCCGCCCGCCTTACGCAGGAAAGCATTTCCTGCCTCCCGCCCAGCTCTCTCTCCTAAGGCCAGGTGTCATGAGCCTAGAAGCTTCCCAGAAGGTGGGGGAGGAGGTCTACCTTGCACCAGTCACGCAGCTAGAGGGTTCTTGCTTAAACGTCCGCCTGGGAAGACCAGGATGTATGCCTGTCACCACGAAGGAGAAGCCAGTGTTTCCCCTCGCACCCCACACACCCCAGGGCAGAAATCCAGCCAGAGGAAGTGAGTTCCATGAGAATGAACCGCAAAGTCTTCACAGATGGATCCAAATTTCCCAGCTGCACATCTCCGCGTCCTCCCCCCTCCCACTCCTCCCAACCACAGCCCCAGGTCCCAACCTCCCTCCTGCATGCCCTTCTCTGCACCTCCTGGCTCAGCAGCTCAGCCGATTCTCCCGGGGTGCATGCTGGATCCGGGCCCACACCCCAGGGAACAGCGGAGGGGGCCCCCCAGCCCGGAGTGGCAGAGCTGAAGTTGCAATCAGGCTGTGGATCTTTCCACATCGCACCTCCCTCCCTAGCTCTCCTGGGCAGCCGAGCACAAGGGGTCTGGCTACAGGGCGATTTCAAAATTCCCACACTGTGCCAAGGGGAGGAGGAAGGGAGCCACGCAGTGGGTGAGAAGTCACCTGCTCCGTGTCCGTCTGTGCGTCCTGCCCACTGCCCAGGGCCAGGGGGAAGGACTGGATTAGAGGCTCTCAAGCAGCAAAAAGATGATCTCTCTCCACCTCCCATTGGAGATCCACAATGAAAACATCCCTGAGCCATAAAGAGTATAAGGAATCCAGGCCGGCGTGGCTCAGTTGTTGAGTGTCGATCTTCGAACCAGGAAGTCACGGTTCAATTCCCTATCAGGGCACATGCCCGGGTTGCAGGCTTGATCCCCAGTGTGGGGCGTGCAGGAGACAGCCGATCAATGATTCTCATCATTGATGTTTCTATCTCTCCCTCTCCCATCCTCTCTGAAATAAAAAAAAAAATAAAAAAAAAGAAAAAAAATTAAAGTATAAGGAAGTCCAATGAAATGGATATTTTTTTCCATGATGACCACTCTTCAGTATTTTTTGGAATATCAACTCATTTCCTTTCCCCACCCCTCCATCCCTTCGATTCTGCACCCTGCTTGACTGGTCCCACTGGAGCGTTTAGCTTGTCCACTGGGTCAGTGAGAGAGCAATCCCAGACCTATCTGCGGCCGTTCACCTTTCTGGAGACCTTTCGTGAAATGTGCTCAGTGTCAGAACCGGAACCCGGGGGCCTCTCAGGCGGCTGCACTGCCGAGCAGATGGGCGAGGTGGCCGCATCCGCACACCCAGGGCTGATCGGGCCCGTTCGCCTCCGGTGCCTCCGGTGCCTCCGGTGCCACAGCCCAAGCTCTGGGAGGCCCTGACGCACCTGGAAAGCTGGGACCCAAACGTAGCTGCGAGGACCTGGGAGAACCTGTCTCCCCTCTGCCTCAGCCTCCGCCACCACAGAGGACTCCCACTACGCATCTGCTCTCAGGGCTGAGGTGACGCGTGGACAGCGAGAGGCCATCCCTCCCATACCCATGGCTGGAACCACAGCCCAGCCCAGTCTCCGGCCGTGGTTGGTGGACAGTAAAAGCTAAGAGGCCTGCCGAAACCGGTTTGGCTCAGTGGTAGAGTGTCGGTCTGCAGACTGAAAGGTCCCAGGTTTGATTCCGGTCAAGGGCATGTACATTGGTTGCGGGCACATCCCCGGTGAGGGGTGTGCAAGAGGCAACTGGTCCATATTTCTCTCATCAACGGTTCTAGCTCCCTATCTCTCTCCCTTCCTCTCTGTAAAAAATCAATAAAATATATTTAAAAAAAAAAAAAAAAAAAAAGCTAAGAGGCCTGAGACATTCCCAGACATTATCCCTGCCTTATGATCACAAAGCCACGGTGGCCAGTAGGCTGGGTAACTTGCCCGAAACCACACGCCAGCAGGCAACCGAGACCCGTAAGCCCGGAGTCTCACTCACGCTGCATCCTTCTCCACCGGCACGTACGCACAGGCCGATTCTAAAAGAGAGCGGAGGGATGAGGACTGCCAGTCAAAGGTCTACTGTGGGGTGCCAGGCGCCGTGCCTACATTTTTCATCTTAGCCTCGCCACAGGTCTCCACGGCCGGTATCAGAACCCTCGTTCACCAGGGAGAAGTGGGCACAGAGAGGTTACTTGTCAGAGGCCACCCAGCTGGCAAAGAGCAGCTCGGACTCCAACCCAGCCCCTCTGGACCCAGACTCCACCTTCACGGCCCTCGCCCTGGGCTACTTTGAGAAAAACCCTTCAAAGAGCCCAGACGGACCCCTGGCTTCTGACAATTCTTTCCTAGATGTGTCACGGATTAGGAGTGCTGTTCTTTTCTGTAAAAGTGCGGAGACAGGCCACAGATATTGACCGTCCGGTGCAGAGAGGCGCAAACTGGCCTGGCAGCAGAATCTGCTCCGCGCAGGAATGAGGGCCAAACTGTCATTATACCAGCTGCAGGACAGAATCAAACCCTGAACAACATGGAGGGCTCAGACAGCTTGGCTTCGGGCAAAGGGGCGTGGAGGGAGATCTGGGGACACAGCTCAGAGCGCCCCCTCTTCTCCATTCCCCACCCCCCTGGTGCCACCAACAACACTGGAGGGGTTTTTAAGTCTCAGAATTTCTGGAGTGGCTGAGACAGGGGTGGGTGGAGACGAGGGGGTTGGCTTCTCCCAACACACCTCCTAGGTCAAGCCAATCCTCCTGGACAAAAATTGATCTTTAATCTTTCAGAGGTGGGAAATCTTTTTCTAAAAAAAAAAAAAAAGCTAAAACAGCTGCAAGGGTGAGGTTAATTATTTACCAGGTTGCAATTTACTCAAGGGAATGCAGGCAGGCAGGACCTGGCCTCCCGCTGGATTTCTGGAGTCCTCCCCGGGTCTGGTTAAAACCCTGCCCTCCCACCAGCTTTCCACCTTGCATCTCGCTGCTTCCTGGAGCCAGCTCCCTCCCAGGCAAACAAGTCTGACTTCACAGAGCCTAGAGGTGCCCACCTTAGAGGCATGGATGGGGGTGGGGGGAGGTAGGAGGCATCTGCTCCAGGAAAACTACCAGAGAATTCAAAAGGGATAGCAAAACCAAAAAGCTCTCCACGAAAACGCAATTCCTAAATACAATGGCTTAAGTCCACGCGCAAATCTGCTGCAGGAGGGCAGGCCAGCCTGCTGTGTAACTGATTCAATCCCATTTTGCAAAGGGAAAAAAAATCCCAAGAAGGAAAAACCTATTTGCTCCCTTCCCCCAAAGAAAGGAAGCACCAAGCCACTCCCTTAAAAAATCCCTAAAACCGGGTCAGCCCCGGAGGAGAGGGCTTGGCCTGAGGGAAAGCTGCCTGTCGCCGGGCCCAGGGCAGGGGTGCTGCCTGGCTCCTCCGCCTTCTTTCCAGAGACGGGGTCCCGGGCCTGTGCCCTGCGTGCAGCCACCTCTACTGGCTCTCCCGTGTCTCACTGTCTCACTGCCGCAGCCTGGGCCTGCGGGTGTGTTTTTACAACCACGCGTTATTCTGGAGATTTCCACTTCGTTCCCTGTGAGACACTGACTCCCCGGGGCTGGGAGAGGCACGGGTTCAAAGGGAGAGCATGGTTTTCCCAGCCTGACTCCGTGCTTCGAAGAGAGCGTTTTTCTTAATGAGGGCGAGGCCTCCGCTTTGAAGCTCCCCACCCCTCCCCCAGTCCACCCCGCAGTCCACCCATAGACAACTCTGCCCCAACACCGAGAATTGGTCAAGACACACGCACCCTGCAGGACGGAGCCAAAGGAATTCTTTTCTCCTGTAAATCCTGGCGCCTGCATGGTCCACGGATGGCAGCCTTTAGGACAAATTCGCACGGGGCCAACGGCAGTGAGTGTCCAGGGCCATGGTCGCTCCTGGGCTCACAGACCCAAACCCGCTCCATTCAGCGACCTTCTAGCCCATGGGGCTCCCCTCCGAACCATTCAGGTCCAGCACCCCACACGGCCACGAACATGGGGATAGAGGTGGGGAGTCTACACTGGCCCACAGACGTCAGGGAAGATTGTGGGAAAACCTTCCAGAATGGGTCTCTGCACCATTTCGCTAGAGGTGGGCCAACCTGGCTGAGCTGGTCCCGCCCTGCCCCCCCACTTCTTGCCGACAGGTAGAAACCCCTCCTGTTTTCCAAAGCCAGGAAGAAGGGGAAGCAAGGGGCACTGTTTGGTCCACATCCCCTCCTCCTTCAGTTCAGGTCACCTCACTGCATGGCTCCCAGTGTGTTTCCAAGGCCCCCCACTGCCCTGACAGCCAAAACACAATACAAAATAGAAGTCCCACCACCAAGCAGACCCGGGCTCCCAGGGGTTGCCGGGGGTTTTCTTTGAAGGGGGTAGAGAAGTGAAGTTATTGGGTAGAACGGCAGTTGTCAACCTTTTTGTCCTCTCATGGCACACATCACATCATTACCAACACCCTGCGGCACACCGTAAAATATATATATTTTTTTGCCGATCTGACAAAATAAAAGTATAATTTTGATTCACTCACACTAGGCAGTTGTCATCTTTTTATTTGACAAACCGGAGGGAAAGAGGTCAGTGCCCCTGACTAAACAGTCAGGTATTGCAGGTATCAAAAAGTCTTGTGCCAACCGTTTTTTGAAAATCGCTGGGCTGGAGAGTTTAAGAATCTCAGCATACACCCTCACGAGAACTCAGGGCGGGCCAGCATTATGTATGTGGCATATGCCAGGGAACAAAAGGCGAGCCATTAGGAACACACCCACAAAAAATGTCTTTTTTTTTTTTTTTTAAACATTATGGTAGGGGACAGGAAGGGACAGGGGTTTCTAGGTCTCCAGGGGCTATATACCTTGGAATCGCGTCCCATCATCTCTCCAGGAGCAACTCCTTGTAAGTCAGGAGGTCCTCCTGGCCCCCAAACTCAAGGTTGCGGCGCCAGAATACGCAGAGGGGTAGGGGAGGCCCTGGGAGGCGAAGGAACTTGGTGCGTCGGGGAGAAGGGAGCCACCTCTCCGCCCTCGCGCCCGGTCTGCCCCGAGGGGGTCTCCCTCCACCCGGAGGACACGACCCACACACAGAGACCAACTCCAACCCCCCAGCGCATTCCCGTGGCTCCCTGGACGCGCGGGGAGCCCTGGAATCGCCGCCGCACCGCGTCCGAGACCAGCGCGCCCGGCCAGCCCCGCTCCCGCGTGGCCCCGGGAGGCGGCGGCCGCCAGGGCAGGTCCCCAGCCCGGGCACTGAGCTCCCGGGGAGCCGAGGACTGGGACTTTGTAGGCCAGTTGAACCGACACCTCATCTCGCCCGCAAAGACCCAGCCCTCAACTCCCGCCCGTCTTGCTGTTCCGAGGAGTTCGGGGTGCGGCGCGCCCCAGACTGTATCCCTCGGGTTGGGCCGGCCGGCGACCCGCGCACGCTATTCAGCACATGGTCTCGGCCGAGGGTCCGAGCGGCGTGAGCGTGTCCCCTGAAGAAGAAACCCGCCCCGCCCCGCCCCACCTCAGCCGAAACCAGCCCTGGAAGGGGAGAAGCTCCGGCAGCTCCCAGGCCACCCCGCCCCCCATTCCCGCACAGGACAAGGGGATCGGGCTTGGGGAGCTGCGGGGACCCAGCCACCCCACGCCCAGCAGCCTGGCGAGCACCAGAGTGACGCCAGGAACTTCGCCAAGACCCCACGCCGCAGCGCGGGGCCCAGCTCCAGCCGCCTCGTTACCTGCGCTCCGTCCGAGGGGCGCGGGGCGCAGGGCCAAGCGGGGCGCACCGGGGCCGGGTGGAGGGGGTCGAGAAGCCGCTGCGAGCCCGGCCCTGCACCCCGACGTCCCGGGTGCCCTGCGGTGATCTCCCCGTTCCACCTGCCCGGGCCCCGGGGCCGCCGCCCCCGCCCCAGGGCGCACGCCCGAGCCCGGCCCGGAGCGGAGCGAGACGCGATGTCTCCAAAGTTGGGCGAGTGGTGTCCGCTCGCCGGAGCGGCGGCGCTGGCTCCACGTGCTGGTGACACATCAGGAAGGCTCCGCGCCCCGCGGCTCCCTCCCGGAGGAAGGACGCGGCCAGCGCCCGCCTGCACCACCTCCGGGAGCCCAGCGGCCAGCGCCCCGCCCCGGCCCGCCCTGCGCCCGCCCCTCGGTGGCGCCACCCGCTCCAGCTCCAGCTCCAGCCTGCGGCGCCCGCACCGGCCTGCGGCACTGGCGGGAGGAGGGCACCCGGGCGGGCGGCGGGGTGCAGGGGGTGGTTTGGGCGCCTTCTCCCCGGGATCGAGTCGGACTGCCTGCCTCAACTCCATTGCCTTCTTCCCGGTCACGCAGCCCTTCCCGCCTCTGAGCTCCAGTAATTTTCCCCTTTCCTCTTGGGCTGGTCCCAGCCCAGCCGCTGCTGTGGGCGCTTCTGCCCGGGAAGGCCAGAGCCGAGAGCCCCCTGCTGGCAGCTCCGCTCTGCTTCTGGGCCTGGTCCGCCCCAGGAGCTGGCCTCAACCTCCCCATGGGAACCGGAGCTGGCCAGGCGGTTCAGCGGGGCTTTGGTGGCAAAACCAGTAAAAGGCAAAGCATGGTACCCAATAGCATAGCTTCTCCGATGTTCATTTTGTGTTTTCCATTCCCATTCCAGGGGACCATAGATAACCCCTCTTCCTGGCTGTGCTTTCTGAAAACCTGGGCTCTGCAGGGGTGGGGAGCCTTTTTCCTGCCCAGGAGCCATTTGGGTATTTGTAATATAATTTGTGGGCCATATAAAATTATTAACTTAGCCAAAACCGGTTTGGCTCAGTGGATAGAGCATCAGCCTGCGGACTGAAAGGTCCCAGGTTCGATTCCGGTCAAGGGCATGTACCTTGGTTACAGCCACAGCCCCAGTGGGGGGCTTGCAGGAGGCAGCTGATGGATGTTTCTCTCTCATTGATGTTTCTAACTATCCCTCTCCCTTCCTCTCTGTAAAAAATCAATAAAATATATTTTAAAAATTATCAACTTAAAAATCAGCTTGCTGTCCCCAGCAAGCCGCTGTCCCTAGCCCCGTGGTTGAGCATCGACTTATGAACCAGGAGGTCACGGTTCCATTCTGGTCAGGGCACATGCCCACCAGGTTGCTGGCTGGATTGGGGTGAGGGTGGTGTGGGTGTGCAGGAGGCAACCAATGGAGGATTCTCATCATGGTTGTTTCTAACTCTCTTCCCCTCTCCCTTCCTATCTGAAATCAATAAAAAAATATTTTTAAAAATTTGCTTGCTATATTTGGTCAAACATGTAATGAGCTCACCCCTGATTTCAGACCAAATGATTTCAAGGGCCTAACGCAGCCCGCTGGCCAGATGTTCCCCTGCTGGGGCTCTGGGGAGGTGGAGGGGACTGTCCCAAGATTAGGGGTGGGGGGGTCTGAGCTGCGTGGAGTCCCCTGTCAAGCTGCTGCCCTGCTCTCTGGAGATCAGACTGCCCCCTCATCTGAGACCAGTCTGGAGCACCCACAGGCCTCTGCCAACATCCCCATCCTCAAGACAGCCAGGACTCTGAGGCCCATGGGAGAGGAAGTGAGTAGCACTAAATAGCACTGAAATAAAGCTCCCTGGCTCACGCCCATCCCCCACCCCACACCTCTCTTCAGATAGAGCCCTTGAGTTGGACTTAAAGAAAACAATGAGACATCCCTGTTTGTGGCCTGACAGGTATTGGCTGTGTGCCTCACCGATCCAAATCATGCCTTAAACCCTCATGCTATGGGGGCTGAGTGGTTTCTCTGCTTAATTTTCCAGCTCCTTCCCCTTCCTCCCTCCCCCTCCCCCCCCAACATGGAGATCTTGGGGCAAGAGACAGACAGATGTGCAGGATCAGGTGCTCCCAGGACAGAGGGGCTCCAGGAGGGATGGGGGCAGAGGCACTCAGAACTGGGGCAGGGCAGGCCGCTGGCCCCAGGCCTCTGTAATCCCCATTCTGTAGGAGCCCAGGATTAAGAGAGAGAGAGAAAAGATGGCCTGACATTGCTGGTGATGCTGCAGCTGCCAGAGGGGGTCTGGGGTTGAGCTCTGCTTTCTCTTCCCCTTTTATTGCTCTCTCCAAATCTGACAAACCCTTCGGGTCTCAGAGACTCCGGGAGCCAGGAGGAGCTGGTGTCCTGGGGGGATGAAAGGGCAGGGATGTAATGGGTTTACCCGGTGCTGGTCCCAGAGGAGCCTGTGGAAGATTACCATTTGCTTCCTGAGTTTGAAATCTCCTGAGGACATCAAAGGCGATGGCCCTGGGGGAGCACCTAATCCCATCAATGGCATCAAAACCGGACGAGAAAGGACATTCTGCCAACGTGTTGCGGGGGCGGCACACGGTTCACAAAAGGCCCTGGCCTCCACACTGGATCCCGAGCCAGTCCCGAAGTAGACGGGGCCTGTCACTCACAACTCAGCCGGGCAGGGGGGCGGGCCTAGCTCCAGGGGCAGGAAGGGTCCCTGAGGGCTTGGGTGCTGCTGGGCCCCAGCCTGACTTTGAGCAAGTGTGTCACAGTCACGCTTCTTACCACCAACGTCGTTTCCCAAAGATGCAAGATGGTTTTAAGTTTAAAAATAATTTAAAAACATATATATATATATATATATATATATATATATATATATTATTGATTTTTTACAGAGAGGAAGGGAAAGGGATAGAGAGCTAGAAACATCGATGAGCGAGAAAAACCGATCAACTGCCTCTGGCACACACACACACACACACACACACACACACTGGGGATGAGCCCACAACCAAGGTACATGCCCTTGACCGGAACCGAACCCGGGACCCTTGAGTCCACAGGCTGATGCTCTATCCACTGAGCCAAACTGGTTAGGGCTCCCCAACCTGTCTTATCCCCCAACCCAGATATTTTTCCCTTTCCATAGTTCTTGTTCCCTCTACAATGCCACACATTTCACTCGAATATATGTCTCCTGCTGCTGATCTCTGCTTCCCACTCCCATGATGTGAGCGCCACACGGCGGGAAGTTGTGTCTCTAAAGGCTCCTGCATCCCGGCGCCTGACACAAAACACATCCTCACTCGGTATTTGCTGAGAACCCAGCTTTGCCACAACTGGATGGGATTGGCTGCCCCAAACCCGCCCCACTGCCCCCCCCCCCCACACTCCCTCCATCACCTGCTGCTTTCACCAGCTTCCTCTCAGAGGGTGACTCTGCCCCCCAAGGGCAGGACAGCCAACCTGCACAGTGGCCTCCAGTCCCCATAACCATTCACGGTGTGAAACAGCAATACCACGGTCCAGTATTGGTCCCCTGCTCAAGCTGGACACCTGCCCCATCTCTAGCAACACAGCAAGGTGCTGTGAAGTGGAGGGAGGAGAACCCCGCTTTCCTGATCCGGAAGCCGAGCTTGGGGAGATGAACTGATCTACCCAAGGCCCCTGGGCACTGAGCCCTTTCCAGAGGTCTGGGGGAATGGCCGCTGGCCACGAAACCGTCACTGCAGGAGAGCCGCGCTGGTATTGCTGGTCTGTGTCAGTTCCTGATTTCCGGACAACCTCTGATAAGATATCTCTGCCCCTGGGCCCCCGAGTCATCACTGCCAAGCCTGGCGTGTGGCTTTTCCCTGGGATTTCTCCCAGCGTGACTGTAGAAAGAAAAGTTTGTGAGGTTTCTGACTTTGTTGTTGATGACCTTCCTGCATTCGGACAAGACACACAGAGCCTTTTATCTACCCAGGTCACTGGATAAGACACACCCCCGGCCCACGAGCAGCAGCAGGGTAGATTCCCGGGAAGGGAGTCTGTTCTCTCCGGGTGTGGTGACATGTTAGCGAGGCCCAGGCAGCATTCGATCCGGGTTTCCTGCCTGGTGGGAGGGAGGTGGGGGCAGGCAGGTGGTCTGACACCCGATGCTTGGGCTCCGCCCTCTGAACAGGACCTAAGGAGTGAAGCTCACCCTTTAAGCCAATAACTACCTCCAGCCCCACAGAAGTGAGTGTAGATGCCCGAAGGCCTTCACGGTAATTATAAGACCTCTCTGCTCCCATGTCCGCCCTGTGCTTATATCTGACCCAACTTGACCTGGGGCTCATAGTTGATCCCTGAATCTGGCTCTTCACCCTTGGGGGCCCACACTTCCCCCAACATCTGTATGTTGACTTCTTTTATTTTATTTATTTATTTTTTAAATATAGTTTATTGATTTTGTACAGAGAGGAAGGGAGAGAGACATAGAGTTAGAAACATCGATGAGAGTCATCGATCAGCTGCCTCTTGCACACCCCTTACTGGGGATATGCCCGCAACCAAGGTACATGCCCTTGACTGGAATCGAACCCGGGACCCGTCAGTCCCCAAGCCGACGCTCTATCCACTGAGCCAAACCGGTCTCGGCTTTGACTTCTTTTATTGACTTTGGCTGGCTCATCCATCCCCCTCTGTTGGGATGGAATTCTCACCTCCAGCTACAGCAGGAAACCTAATGCCCAACCTCAGAGTTTCAAGGGCCGGTAATCCAAATTCAGAGATAGGATCTAAGGCAATACCCAATAGTTCAGGAAAGTCCCCCTTCCTATCCCTGGATATTTGGAATCTGCCTTTATTTGCATTCAGTAACAAGTAAGTCCATGTTGACACTGACACCTAGCATTCCCTTGAAAAGCCAAGCATCTCTTCCATCACTGGAATATTAGGGAAATGATATATTTCCCTGCTGCCTGAGCCCACATCCTATTTTTTGATAACCTTAGACACTGTTCCCAAGAGTCTCTGCTGACTTTCAATCCACCTTTTGTGAAGTGCATTGAAAGGTAATGTGACTTCTGGTCACATTAACAGAAGTATGGAATGCAGAATGAGGGAGGTTAAGTTCCATTAGTGAGACTATATCTGGAGTAGTGTTTTCAGTGCTGAGTGACACAACCGAAGAAAGGGACAGGCAGGCTGGAGTGTACTGAATGGGAAGCACTCACAACATAATATCCTATTAAATCGGGTGGTCTACCCTAGAGATGACTTGGGGGTGTCATAGCTGGCTATGGCCAGACTCAAAGGCTCAGTTCACAAGTGCTGGGAAAGGAATAAGCACTCACCAGCTGAACAATGTGGTTGGCTTCCTGACTCAGACAGAAAAAACTAGGGGCAAGCACAATGCAGTTCACTCACCTTTCAAGGAACAAATAGAAACCATAAAACCCATCCCCAGAGACCCAAAATGCCCTTTCTGGGAAGTCCACCATCAGGACATACAAAACCAGCATGCCAGGACCAAACCTGGCTATTCCACCTTGGGTGTGTAGGTGTCCCATCAGCAACACAGCAATCCCAGACATGCCTGCGCTCTGCAAGGCTTAAGAACAAAATCTGAAGTTAAAAAAGCCAAACAACAGAAGGAGGGGACAGCATATAAGAGGCCATCGGAGCCCCGCTGCCTAACCCCAACCTCAACCTCAACGCCCAGGCACGGACGGGGTTCGAACCCGCGATCTTCGGTTTACGAGACCGACGCCTTACCACTTGGCCACCGCGCCCGACAGCCAAGCTGGGGCCAGAAGCTCTCAGTGGAGGGGAAGTGGCGCAGGCGTGGAGGGGCAACGCTCCGCCCCTGGCTCCACCCACCAGCCCGCCAGCCCGCCCCGCTCCCCGCCCCCTGGGACCACAGCCAGGCGCCCACATGGGGTTCCAGCGGGAGAGCGGGAGAGCCCGCCCGTCCTCTCCCTGCTGCCGCCAGCGCCCCCAGGAGCACGGCACCCGCAGAGCCCGGGATGGGGTCCAGAGCCCTGGTGCAGAAAAACCACGCCCTGGTGCAGAAAAACCACGCCCTGGTGCAGAAAAACCACCAGCAATGCGTTACCACGGGAGCAGAAGCGGAGACCGCGACCCCCAGGGAGCCAGGGCCAAGCATCTGCACTAGCTTTTCTGCCCGATCTGTGAGCTCCCATGTGACCTTGGCCGGTCGTTTCTGTCCAGATGGTGCAAGCACAAAAGGCCCTGGATTAGGATGGAGGGAGCCAGAAGGGATGGGGTCAGGCTTCAGGGCTCAAAGGAAGGGACCGGTTCTCACTGATCCCGCAGGAACCACCTTCTGAGTAAATAAGACTTTCCCGGGTTGCTTTTGCTCCCGCCTGCCTTGCCCTTTAACCCCTGGCACTAGCCTTGGGCATTAGATTCCAAATAAACGTCATTTTACACAAGGTGGCCTTGCCCAGGAGGGACCCGTGTGGGCGCACAGAGATCCTCACAGATGTTCCTGGCGACAGAGCTAGCGGGAGTGAACAACAGGAGACAACCTGGATGGACCTGTCTGACTGTGTCCACACCATGGGTCAGGTCACTATGAAAAGGAATGAGCCAGATTCAAAGGAATGATTATCAGCATAGAGTGAGCAAGCCTGGTGTCAGACAATACACAGCATTTGTTAAAGTAAAAGGAAAGGCAAAGCAGGGATAGGAGGCTCTATTTGTGACATTTTTTTATTCTGTAAAAGGCAAAAAGCTGAAACAATGAAAATATGAGTACTTATTCTATATATTTTTGTAGATTTTGTATTTTTGTTAAATTAAGAGAAGAAATTAAATCCTTCTGTGCTTGTTTGGCCTCTGGCCACAGCATCTGTTCTAAGAGAGGTGACTGAGGATAAGAAGGAGGTGATGGGGGGGAAGAAGAGCCCTCCTCTCAGGGTGGATGGAGTACCCGCCAGCCTCCCTTTGGGCCCAGCCTCCTGTACACACCGCTAACGGAGGTACACAAACCACCAGCCCAGCATTGCCCCCCTGCCACCGCCACTGCCACAGCCATTCTTGCTTGCTTACTTACTTGCAGAACTTTTTAAGAAGTGTAGATTGTGGTGATTTGGGAAAACCCAGAAGAGCTATTCCTTGTGGTAAAGAACATAAAATGTATCACCTTAACCATTTTAAAACGGACACTATATGCACCGTGCTGTGCACCAGATCTCTGGAACTTTTCATCTTGCAAAACTGAATCTCTATTTCTCCCCTTATCCCTCTCTCTCCAGTCCCGGGCAACTCCCAATCTACTGTCTGTTTTCAGGAGTTTGACTACTCAGGGTACCTCCATGAGTGGAATCACACAGTTTTGTCTTTTTGTGACTGGCACAATGTTATTTAGCACAACGTCCTCAAGGTTTATACTTATTGTCACATAACATGACTTCCCTTATTAAGGCCCAATGATATGCCTTCCAATGTTTCTTTATCCACACACCCCACCATGGACGTTTTGCTCACTTGCACCTCTTGGCTCTCATGAATAATGCTGCAATGAACATGAGTGTGCAAATATACTGAGATATATACCCAGATATATACCCAGAAGTGGATCATATGGGAGTTCTATTTTTAATTTTTTGAGGAACCCACAAACTGTTTTCCATAGTGGCTGTCTTAATGTACATTCCCACCAACAGGGCACATGGGTCCCACTTTCTCCACATTCATGTCAGCACTTGTGCTGTTGTTTTATATGGCCATTCTAATGGGTGTGAGAGAGTATCTCGTTGTAGATGGATGTGCACTTCCCTAATTAGTGATATAACTCAACATTTCATGTGCTTATTGGCCATCTGGGAAAACGTCTATTCAAATCCTTGGCCGATGTTCTTATCCAGGATTTTTTTTCATTGTTGAGTTGTAGTTCTTTATATATCCTGGATATTAGCCTCTTGTAAGATATACTAGAGACCTGGTGCACAAAATTTGTGCACTCGGAGTGTGGGGGGGTGTCCTTCAGCCTGGCCTGCCCCCTCTTGCAGTCCAGGAGCCCTCAGGGCAGGAGAGGCTCCTGCCACCACTGCTGCATTTGCCAGCTGTGAGCTGTGGCTATCTTTCTTTTAAAATTTTTTAAAATATGTTTTTATTGATTTCAGAGAGGAGGGGGCGGGAGAGAAGGGCAGAAACATCAATTATGAGGGTCATCGATCGGCTGGCTCCTGCATGCCCACCTTTTGGGGATCGAGCCTGCCACCCGGGCATGTGCCCTGACCGGGAATTGAACTGTGACCTCCTGGTTCATAGGTCGATGCTTAACCACTGAGCAATACCAGCTGGGCACAGCATTTTTTTTTTTTTTTTTTTTAAACCTAGAGGCCATACCAATGTCTTGGAGCCCCAATCAGAACCCAATAATAAAGCCAGGGCTTGGAGTGAACGCAGGGCCAAACCAGGGATGGCAGAAGCCAGAGGCGAACTCCCTGCAGCTCCAACCCAGGCCCTCCCCCTCCCCCATTAGTTCCAGGCAGGATTAGCTTGAAGCTGGCTCTGGACTCCCTGGGCCCTAAAGTCCACAGCCTCGCCCCAGGGCCCTGGAGCACAATTGACCCCTTAGCCCCGTGGTCGGCGAACTCAGAGCCAAATATCAACAGTATGACAATTGAAATTTCTTTTGAGAGCCACATTTTTTAAACTTAAACTTCTTCGAACACCACTTCTTCAAAATAGACTCGCCCAGGCCGTGGTATTTTGTGGAAGAGCCACACTCAAGGGGCCAAAGAGCCGCATGTGGCTGGCGAGCCGCAGTTTGCCAACCACGGCCTTAGCCCAGCCCACGAGGCTGACGTCCTCTCTGGGCCTCTGCTCCTGCTCCTCAGAGCAAACAGGGCACACGAGGTCCCACTTCCAGGCTGCTGCCCCACTGTGCCCGCCAGGCCCTCTGCACGGTCCTCGGCCCCCGGAGAGCCCCCCAGGCTCCAGGCTCAGCGCGGCTGCCTTCTCCCTACAGTGCCTTCCCCCCTCCTTCCTGAGCAGTCACTCCTGGGGGAGCCGACTGAGGCTCTGGCATGATGCTTCCCCACCCCGGCACCTGAGTGTGGATCCTGGGTGACCTGCGGCTGGTTAGGCCACCTGTGCTGGCAAGTTTCCTCGTCGGGAAAATGGGGAAACTCTGACCACCCTCCTCATGGCTGTCTGAGGATTAAATGACGCAAACACGGCAAGCACTCAGAACACTGCCCGGCACGTGGCGAGCCCTAAACAGGTAAAAAGTAACATGCACCACCGCCTCGCAGACCCTGCGGGCCAAACAGCGGGGAGGACTAAGAGGGGGCGGCATCATGCCAATGTCCCGGGCTCCAAAATCAGCACAGACATCCAGATGGATTGACTGGAGGGGAGCCTGCCTTGGCCCTCACTGAGCAGCCCCTGCTGGTCACCAAGCACCTCTGCTGACTACCGACCATCCTCCTGCTGGCCACCAAACACCCCTCTGCTGGCCACCAAACACCCCTCTGCTGGCCACCGACTGTCCTGCCGACCACGGGTCTCTGGACAGGATGAGGGCTAGTGCTAAGCCTGCCCTCACGTGCTGAGGACGCACGTGAGGAGCGGGGGGAACGGCTTTGCCGCTCGTGGCTGTAGTTGAGTCCTTCCATGGAGACGGGTGGCTGGAGACCCCTCCCAGGAGGACTGTGAGAAGCTGGCTCCCCTGCCCAAGTGACCACCAAATCCCAGTGATTCCAACTCAGCAAAAAAGCACAATAAAACCAGGTCTTACCTGGGTCCAGGCTGCCTTCCCCTCTCGCCTCAGCACCCTACCTGGTCGCCTGCTGCGCTGAACCTCAGCTCTGAGCCGGCGGCTCCCGGGGAAGATCCTTCCGTGGCGGGCGGTCCTGCTCTCCTCGTGCTGGTTCTCTGAGGCCTTTGCACCTCCTGTTCCTGCCCCTGTGCCCGCCCCAACCTCCCTCACCTGGCCCCGCCCCCTCCTCCTCCATCCTCAGCGGAACTCTCCCGGCCTCCTCAAATGGTTTCAGGAGTGAGGATGCACCGGTGATTCTCATCCCTGGAGTCACGTGGGGACTTTGAGAAAAACAAAACAAAACAAAACAAAACGAAAAACCACAAAAGTGTCCTGTCCCACCACACCACTGAGCCCCCAGTGCTGGGCTGGGTCCCCCCACACAGGGCACCTCCTTTTACTGTGCTTCGCCTTGGTGCTGCTCAGATGGTGCGTTTCTACCACTTGAAGGCAAGACCCTTCACCATCAGAAAGATTACAGCGCACTATATTGTGATGCTTGCTTCTGGAACCGAGCCTGCACGGGCTCCCAGCTCTGCCTGCACCCACGTGGCTTAATCCCCCCCCCCCCTCCCAGGTGATTCACACGTGCAGCCAGGATGGAGACTCTCCCACCCAGCATTCTAGACGCTCCTGTGTCATGGGCATGGGGGGAGGGGTGTGGGGAGTAGGCTTTGCTCACCATCACAAGCCCAGCCCCCAGCCCTGTACCAGGTGCTGTAAACAAAACATTTGCTTAATGGCTGGCGGAGACCCACCCTTAGACCGCGGCCCCCTCCCAAGCACAGGATCCCGAAAGGGCGGAGCTTTCTACAAGCCTCTGGAGGCACCTGATGGGCATCAGAGGCCTGGGGAGGGCTGGGAATAGGACTGCCAGGTTTAACAAGTGCCCGGCTAAATCCCAATTTCAGAAATACGCCAAGTAACCTGTTCGTGCTGCATGGCACACACTTCAACTAAACAACGTAATTTGGAAATTCAAATTTAGTTGGGTCTCGTGCATTTTTATTTGCAAAATCTAGCAACCCTAATGGGGAGGGAAGGAAGGCACGTTAGGAGGATGGAGGGAAGAAGGTCCGAGAGAGCACAACCCCCAGTGTTGGGAGGTGGCGTCCCCGAGCGCCCAGGAGGCCACGGGAGGCCAGTGGGCCGGGAGTGGGCATCTGCGCTGCCAGAGCCAAAGCAGAGGCCTCCCTGGGGAAGGGCAGGTGTCCGGTCTTGCCTGCCCTAAAATCCTGGCCAGCAGGGAGGGCAGACTCATCTCCAGCAGCTGGGTGACCTATGAACCCCTTTGACACCTGGAACCCTGTACCAAGGAGGGAGGGGTGAACGGGAGAATGTAGAAATCTGGGGTCCGGCCACCTACCCGGGAGCCACCTCCAAACGGGGCTTGGCAGGCCCAGCGCTGGCAGGGCAGGGGGAGACGAGGCCGAGTGGGGGATTTGGCCTGTGCCCCGGGAGGAAAGTGGCACAGGGACCTCAGCGAGTGACCGGAGTAAGCTGAGACCCTGAGAGGCCCTGGCTGGGAGCGGGAACGTGGGTGCAGCGAGGACAAACGTTTCACACTCGCCCTGGGGCTGGCCTGGGGTGTCAGAGCAGCTCTGGGATCCACGGGCATCGCGTAGGGACAGCGGCTGCAGCTGTCTGCGGGGAGACCCCCAGCCCCGCAGGTCAGCACCAGCCCCTGGCACACGGGGTGAGGCCTGCTCTTTGTAGGAAGGTGTCTATCCGCAGGAGCCCTGGAACCAGCCCCCCTCCCCGCCTCCCTCCTTCCTTCCCTCCTCCACCACAGAAACTCACCATTAAGTCAGGCAAGAAAAGCAAACTGTTTATTTACACCTCAGTCTGTACACGAGTTTTAGAGGGAGCCCGCCTCTGAGCGCCTGCTGCTTTTTGGCGGGAAGCAGGCCGGAGGTGGCGAGCCCAGGACCCCGGCTCACAGCCTTGGGGCCTCTCCCCGCTCCCCCCACCCCGGGCCTGGAGGCGGAGGTCTCCCCTGGCCCGAGGGCCGAGAGCTAAGCCCGCTTCCAGAGGGAGGCTCCTGGGGCTGAAGACTCAGGTGGAGCCACAGAGTCAAAGCCATCCACCACCCCTTGGACCTGAGGCCACACGTGCAGCTTATTCCAGTGGAACCCCTTCTCCCCCCTTCCCCCTCCCCTCCGCCCCCCTCCAACAGGAGATCCAGCCAAGAGCGTGGTGAGAGCTGGGATGAAGGGAGCCAGCAGGCTGCGAGAGGACCTCGGTCCCGACACCAGTGGGGGGTTTAATGGCACCAATGGCACCCGGGTCTGAGCACCGTGGGCAGATGAGGGAGAGCTTGGCAGTTGTTACCGGCAGGCGGGGCGGCGAGAAGCCTCTTCCTCCTGCCCACCTGTCCGCAGCCGTGCTAGACACCCGGTGGCGGCGGCTTCCCGGGGGTGAGGGGTGCATCTCGGACGGGCCCACGGAGCTGGCAGACCCGAATGTCTGGGCCGGCGGAAGCCCCGGCTGGGAAAGTGCGCTCGCTCTGCTTTCCATAAATATTGACACCGACACGGGAGAGGCTGAGGGAGGAGGTTACACAAAGCCGCCCTTTCTGCTGCGAGGCTTCCACACCAGCGGCAGGCTGGACGAGGGACTGAGCGGGCCCGACCCCCAAGCTTAAGACCAAAATGGAAAAGTCTGTACACGTGGCCCCGCTGTGCGGCGGAGTGACGGGGCAGGGAGCCCGGTCCCTGTGGGGGGAGCTGGGACGGGGGAGCGGGCGGAGGTGGCGGAGGCACACACGCGGACGCGGACAGCAGCACTATGTACACACCTACAGCTCGGGGAGGGCCGGGGACCGGGAGGGCGTAGAAAAGGGGGCAGTGGCCACGCGGGAAGTCCTGCACAGGGTGACAGGGAAGAAAAAGGCACAAGGATGATGACCCCAAACCATGCAGACAAAACGCAGCCTGGGCAGCAAGGAACAGCGGGTCCCAGGGGAGGCTCGGGCTCCTGGGACAACAGCACTCAGATCCTGCAGGGGGACCCTGGGGTGTCACTCCCAGCCACCCCTCCTGGGGGGCTTGGGGCAGGCATCTCCCCGTTACAGTCACAATGGAAAGAGAAGCAACAAAATCATGGCGCGTCAAGCTTCACCAGGGTTTACGCTTTTAGAAACAACTTTCTAGAAAGTAGTCTGTTTTTCCAGGGGGGCAGCCGTGGTGCTGGCCCGCCCTGCTCCCACCCTCTCATGCACACACAGAGCAGGAGGGCAGGACCCAGAGGTCCCAGGGTCCGGGAAGGGAAGAGCCTGGCCCCCTAGCCTGAGGCCTGTTTCCCAGCCAGAACTACAGCCATGGAGAGGCTGCCTGGTCACAGAGGAAGGCAGGTTGGGAGATGAGAGTGTGGAATGGCCCTCTAACACCCACCTCGGGCCTTTGAAAGAGTCACTACAGATCTGATGGGACAACAAAGCCATTTCCTTGGCCTGGTGACCATCCAAAAACTTCCCGTTTCCAATCACGTCTCAGATTAGCCTTCGGGTTTAAATCTGCTGATTTCTCTGACACACAGGCCCCAGGAGTCCTCGGAGGCCTCTGTCCCTCGTTGTAACAAAAGTGCCCACACCGCCCTCCTGACGGGCCAGCAATCAGACTCATGGGTGCAATGGCACCTGAGCCTCCTGATTGTGGGCCGGGGGTTGGTTTGGCTACTCACAGGGGAGGAGCTGGGGCAACCCTTACCCACCCGGGGGGAAACGACCGGAGGAAAAACCCACTGTTTCTGAGGCCACTCCATCCTGCTCCTCCCCATTCATCCCCACTTCTGCCACCCACAGACTGCGGGCACCAGGCACACCTGCCCATTATGATTGCTAACCCTCAAGCTGGTGAGAACAGCTGGATTCGCCAGTTCCTGAAGGCATCAAGGGGTCTGCTAACTTCTTGCCATCCCAAATCACCTCAGGAAAACCCACCAGCCGCCCAACACCTGGTACCCAGCACCTGGGTTAACAAGACCCACAGCCACTTCCTCCCTGGCCCCAGCCAGCAGCCTCCCAGGACAGGCCCCAGCCCTGGGCTGCACATCAGCAAAACCTGGGGTCCCTTCCAACGTCTAGATGCCTGGGCCCCTCCCCCCACGGGACAATTAAACCCCAACGGGGGGGGGGGGGGTGAGGGGACTGTCAGCAGGATTTTAAAAAGCTCCCCGGGCGTGCTAATGCCCAGCCAGAGCTGAGAACCACTCTGTCAAGTCCAGGGGCTTGGGAAGGTTCTTGAGCTCTGTGCTCTTGATAGGTCGGAGGTTAAGTCACGCTAAAGAAATGCCCCTCTTACAATTCAGCGAGAATCTAACACATTCAAAAAGAAAACGTTTTGTCGAACTCTGGCCACGTCAAAGTTAATTTTTTTTTTTATTTCTTATACCTTTATTTATTTCTTATACCTTCTTATACCTATACTTTATTTCTCATACCTTCCCACAGAGCTGGGCCTCCGTTCTATTAGCTTCTGTAGATAAACCTCATGTGTCTGGCTTTGCGTTGAGAGTAAGGACAGGCCAGTGTCATGTAAAGTGGGCGTCTCTGCAGAAGCCCCTCTATGGTAGCGGTGGCCAACGGTGGTCCGCGGACCACTCCCTGGTGGTCCGTGAGGTCGGAAAGGTTGGCAACCGCTGCTCCAGGTAGTGCTGGCCCCTACCTGGGTGTAGAAAAAACCAAAACCAAAACCCACACAGGCCACCCAGGCAAATCACAGTCACCTGGGGGATTTTACACCTTCCGAAGCCTGGGCCACACCCACACCCATGGAATCAAGACTTCTGGGGATTTGGGCCCATGAACAGGATTTCAAAAACCTCTCCCTTTAATTATGTGCCAACCACTGTGTGGACTCCAATTCTACTAAAAATCATGTCTATCTGAGACTCAAAGTGAACTGGGCATCCTGGATGTCGTTCACCAGGGCCGAGAGCAGGGCAGGACTCACCCTGGGAACCAACGAGGGAGGAGGAGACATGGGGACAGGGCAGACCCAGCGTGGGCCGCAGCGGAGGGCTGGGACTCGAGGCACCTGCCTCCTCGGGGCAGCTTTCAAGCACGGAAGAGCTTCTTAAAAAGTGTGATCGTAAAAAGCCAATTGGACAGACGAGGTTTTCTAAGAGGTATTCTGGCTGGTGTCAGAGGCTGGATTTAACTTGAGGTGTGTGTTACATGGAATTCAGCCTCGTTTTACAGTCCGCCCTCTTCCAGAGACCCCGCAGCCCAGCACCAGGCCCTGAGGGCCTCTCAGATGCGGTGCTTCCTTGGGGAAGGTGCCTGTGGCGCCCCCTGCAGGAGGAGATGCAGAACGCTGCGGGCTGACAGCTTTTCCAGCCCCTTCCCCCACTGCAGAAACCCCTTCCCACACGGTGACTGCAACTCAGGCTGTGGCAGCCTCCGACCTCCCTGCAGCTAAAGAGCTTGTCAAGTTTTACACATAAAATGCTTATCCCTGGAGCCAGCCCCCAACAGACCAGGCCTGGGACCTGGCCGGCTTCTCTGTGGGACTCCTTCCCAGCAAAACCCAGACCAGAGCCGGGCCCTGATTATCCTTCCTTTTGTTTTCTTCGTGGCCATCCTTCCTATTAGCAAGTTCTCCAGAGAGCGGCTCCCCAAGCTTTCCTTCCACCCCCACTTCTCAGACCCCCTGCGGAGCATGAGGAGACCAGTGTCCTAACCAGTGTCCTAGGGGTTCAGAAGCTCCCAGGTGAAGCCAGTGCAGCCCCGCTACTTGCAGCATGAAACAAACCCCACACTTAAGCTCGAAAAGGTCACACAAACCAACCAGAGCAAAAGCTGAGGGGACTGCAATGAAGGTGGTCGTGGCCACAGCCTGCCAGCCTGCCTCTGTGAGCAGGGAACCCCCCCAAGTCCCCTCTTCGCCCTCCACTCCCCTCCCTTCCCGGCACACTCCCCGCACCCCTTCCCCAACATGCCCAGACTTTCCCTTTACACTGGAAGTGCTAACGAAAGCAACCTTCGGGGGAAAGAAAGACTATCCGTGTTTACAGATGTGGGTTGAGGAAACGAATCAGCCACGTGAAAAGGAGAACCACGGGGAAAGCTCGAAGGAGAAGCACCCGATCTACTACCCCCAGCCGCCCGGAAAGATCACACTGAAAACCCGGAGTGTGAACTCCCAGAGTGTGAACTCCCACCGTGTCCCCAGGGACGCACGACTAAGGCCGCCCTGAGACTTTCCCATCGGTGTCTCCCACCAGGACAGCATTCATCTCCCACGGTCCGAGGACTGAGGACCAGCAGGTGTGCTCCTAAAACTTGGGATGCCAGGGTCTCCCTGCCCCGCTGAGCCCAGCCCAGAGGCCTGGCCCTGCACATCCGCGCCCCCGGCTGCACCCCCAGGCTTCAGGCTGTGGAGAAGGCAGGGCGGTGAGCAGGCCCCCTGCCGGCCCCGCAGTAGCTGACGTCCATCCCGGCTTCCTTTCCCAGGTGCAGCCAGCGGGAGGAAGCCGGTGGGGAGGCGAGCGTGCAACTCCCCGAAAACCCCGTCTTTGGTTTTGCCTGATGCCAACACCTGCCTGGAGCGCCCCGTCCCTCAGCCTCCTGCTCCTTCTCCTTCCTTTAATCCCTGCACGTTACAGCCGAGCGAAGGCTGCTATGTTCATGGTCTTAAAACAAGACAAACACGGGAGGGAGAGGTAGGTAAGCAGGGACGGGGAGTGCACGGAGGACGCTAGAGACACGGAGGATTCTCAGAATGAAGGTGGCTCGGCAGCAAGCCGAGTCCTTGGACACACGGCGCCCAAGCAGCATGGGGAGGGGGGGGCTGGTGGAGGCCCCTCTTCATGTTCCCCTAAACGCTACTCCCTCCTCTCTGAGCTCCAGCACCTGGACTTCAAAGGTGGCTACAGAGGCTGGCGCGGCCGGCCCCGTTGGACTAGAAAAGGTCATCACTGGGCTCCTCCTCCCAGAAGGAACGGGCGGGAAAGAGCGGTCTCCCCAGAGGACTTGACCGTCACCCCAGAGGTAGCATCATTTTATCCAGTATCTGCAACACAAGCTTCCAGTTCTCGCTGTTACAGTCACTCCTGATTGCAGAGACCTGCCCCCGGCCCCCCGCACCCCTGCAGACCTGCAGAGGGACCACAAAGTGCACATGGACAGCCCACAGCGCCGTCACCCCAGCCTGGCCCCGCGCCCACCCGCGCTGGGTGCTCAGCGTCCCACCTCCACACCAGCACACCTGACACGGTGGCCAGATTCGCTTTCAGTGTGGGGGGGCCCGGCTGGGGCCGCATCCTCAGGCAGGGTCTGCCCTTTGGTCTGGGGGTCCTGCAGCCAGCCCCGCCTCAGTGTTTGATCTCGAGGATGGAGGGGTTGTGGTCCAGGATGGCGAGGATGATCTTGTCCATGTACTGCCGCAGCCGGAAGTTGATCTCCTCCTGCTCCTTGAGGGCTTCCATGAGCTGATGGTAACGGGAGAGGCGGTCAGGGGCCGGCCTGGGCGGAGCCGGGTGCCCGGGCTCACAGGCAGCCAGTGCCCAAGGACAGAGCTCAGGAGACCCAGGCAAGGCAGTCCCAAGGCCAACCTCAGCACCCGGTGCCAGGACACGAGTCTAATGCCCGGCTCAAGTCACACACAAGGAGTGTGAGCCATGCAGATGCCCAGGCCCACCCCAGAGACCCTGACGTGACTGGTCTGTGGAGGGGCCAGGTATGAGTGAGTTTTAGGTAAAAGCTGAGGACACTGGCCAAAGGTGTTTATAATCAAGACTGACACCCAAAGCCCCAGGGCCCTGAGCCTTGTCAGTTGTTTCTTCAGCCTGGAAGGGCCCCCTGGCCACCCCGGGCCTTGCCACTGTCCCTCTCCGGTCAATTCCTGACAGTCCTGAAAGGCTGGAGCTCTCCGAGGCCAGGGGCCCAGCACAGGGTAAGGGGCTCAGTGACGTCTTAGATTCGTGCTTAAATGTAACCGGAGTATCTGGAGAGCTGAACTTTTATAACCACCCCCCGGCGGGGCAGGAAGAGGGAGCTTTGGTGCTGGAGGCCCAGGTCCCTCCCCTCCACAGGCTCGGTGACCTCCCAGTCTGTTCAGTCAGCCCCCAGGTGTCAGAGGATGCAGTGAGGGCACACTGCCAGCAGGTGCTCCGGAAGTGCTCGTCCCGCCCTCCTGGCTGGGAGGAGGGGAGTGACAGATGCCCTGAGCGATGTGTTAATGAAATCAACTGGCCATCTCAGCACTGGTGTGGCTGAGCTGAGACTCAAGCTCCAATCCGGAGCCCCTCCCACCACCTGCGGGAAATCAGAGCTGATTAACCCTCCCGCAGCTCCGCCCTCACTCAGGGTCTTTGCAGATGGGCCAGGCTTTTGCAGATGGGTTTTCCCTGCTCCGGGCAGCCTGGGGCTCGATGCTCCAACAGGTGGGGATGGGGCAGGGCTCAGAGGCCCGGCCAGAAGCGAGAGCGGGGGTGAACGGGCACCCTACCTCGTCGCGCGAGGCCGTGTCGATTTCCGAAGCCAAGGACTGTGCTTTGGTCTGGGTGGCAAAGAGGCTCTTCGCTTCGTAGAGGCTGAGGCTCAAGATCTGCCCGTTCAAGTCGTCGTTCTGATCCCTCAGCTTATGGTTCTCCTGGGAGGAGGGCAGAGGCACTGTCAGCTCCGGAAGCATCCAGAACCCACCTGCCTGCATCCAGTCATCTGACCGCCCAGTGCCCTCCCCTCAGGCGGGTGTCATGTCAGGACCCCATATAGATGATGTGGCCGCTGCCAGGCTTGCAGGGAGGGCAGGGGGCAGGAGGGTGGAGGAGGAAGGGGTGGGGCCTGGGAGGTCAAGGGGTTCTCAGAAGTCACAGCCCTGCTCGGGGAGCCTGGTTTCAGGTCACCCCTTCCTCCTGGGGTTGCATGAGCCAGAATGGAGCCCCTGAGGCCCTGTGGGGGGACACTGCCCCTCAGGGAGGAAAAGCGGTGCCCTGGGCTGGCAGTGGCCCCGCTCCTCAGCGCCTCCTGCAGCCGGGCTCAGGAGTCCTCAGGGAGCGCTCCCCAGGCGCATCTCCACTCCCCAGACCCCACCCATGCCCTGCCCAGATCTGTTCACCAGCCCCATGCCCTCCCTAGCTTTTGCCAAAGGCTTCTAAGGACTCACACCTGGGACCCCGGGCGCCCCCTGGTGGATGAGAAAAGGGCGGGCACCAGCATCCGCTGCCTTGGTGGAGGAGCCAACTCAGGGGTATAAGCTTTATGGCGCTCCCACCCCAGGCTAAGCGAGGGGCTTCAGCAGCCGTCACTCCCTCCGTTGGTCACTGCCCCGCCTGGTCCCTCCTCCCCGACCCCTGACGGGTCTCCGTTACAGGGGTGCTCCCAGAAACCCTATGAGAGGGGTCTGCTGGGAGACCCCACACAGGGAGGCACTGCATTCTCCACTCCACATCCCAGGGCAGAAGAGTGGTGTCTCTCCCTTTACGGATGACAAGGAAAGCCCTGAAAACTCCCCTCAGCCGTGGCTGCCTTGCCTGAGCTGAGCTGAGCTGAGGGCGAGCAGCCCTGACAGCCAGGCTGTTGCGCGGAGCAGGCAGGGGCATGTGGGAACTCCCCCCCCCCCACCTGGGGCCTTGGACACCTGATCCCGCTGCACCGGGGCTCCCAGGCCACACCGGGGCTCCCAGGCCGCACCTGCTTGAGCCGCTTAATCTCATGCTCCAGCTCCACCTCGCGGGCCCTGGCGTTGAACTCGCCCAGGCCGGAGGACGCGCTGCGGCCCCTGCCTGGCCGCTCGCAGTCCAGCTTGTACATCTGCAGGTGCTCCAGCTCCTTCCGCAAGTCCTCGATGAGCTGCGTGGGAGAGAGGCGGTTGGCGGGAGCAGGGCGGAGGGGGGAACCGGCAGCCCTCTGGCCCGGGACCCACCTCCTGCGTGGCCTCCCGCTCCTTCTGGAACTCGAGGCGGTTGTGCCGCAGCTTGTCCATCACGCGCTTGTACAGGTCCATCTCATCCTTGAGCCGCAGGCTGGTGTCCTCCAGCCGGTCGGACATGCGCTGCCGCTCCTGGGCCCGGGGAGACCAGGTCAGAGGAAGGTTCCTAGAGGGGCTCGCTGCGCCCCGGGGTTCCCTGAGGGTTCGTGTCAGCCACCCCAGGCCGCCAGCCCAGCCCCCGGGACAGAGCCCTCGGCGTCACGCTGAAGCAACGCCCAGATCCCTGGGACTCCAGAGCTGCTGGAAACACCGAGGCCTCTGCCGTCCTGTGATGCCAGGTGAAACTTGGCTAGAAGGTGGCAGCCCGAGCATTCAGAAAGTAACTTTTCCTCCTTTCTATTATATAAGGAAATATATTCACTGCAGAAAATTTAGAAAACCAGAAATATAGGAAGATAAATTATTGTTCACATTTTATTGCCTTTTTTTTTTTTCCCCCTATGGCAATTTTACTAGAATTTCAGAAACTAGAGGCCCCGGTTGGCCACACTGCCTCTCCGTGCGTATGGCTCCAGGTCCAGGCCTGAGAGGTGCCTGCACCTGCTGCTCACCTCGTCCAGCTTCTCTGTTTGCGACTTGAGCCGCGTCACTGTCGTCCTGAGCTCTGTGTTCTCCTCCTCTAACTGCTGCACCCTGAGGAGAGAGGACGGAAATGTCAGGGGGGGATGTCATCTAGCAATTGGACAATCTGCAGCAATCCTCTGCTCCCTGGGGGAGGAAAGGCACCAGAAAGCCGCAGAGAGAACATAATTATTTCAAATGATTACACAGCCTTGAGCTTCCCGTCAGCCAAGGACAAATGGTAAAGACACTGAATTATTTTTATGTTTTTCTTGAGTCACTCGATTGTGAATGAGAATGTCACATCATTTTCACGTGCACCCTTACGGCCTGAAACGAACGAGGGGCATGTTTTTCTCCCAAGAGGAGGCCTCCTGGGGTTGTCCGACAGGGCCCTCCTGCTGGAACCTGCAGTTTGAAGGCAGCGGCCATATTTGTTTTCTGTTCTCCCTGCAGTATCTCACCAGGGCTCTTCCTTCTGAGCGCTCATGACAGCTGCCCCTGACACCCACAGGAGTTACTTCCAATAACCATCATCCTCTCCGTTAGCATTCGCCAGGGGCTGTCCTGCCTCCACCCCATGAAAAGACAGGTAGGTGTTGTTTCTCTGGTAATCCTCACCCAGAGATATTTTTTCCCCACGGATTTTTCCATAGAGAGTGTAAGGGAAAGGAAGGGTAAAGAGAAGCAAAAACATTGATGTGAGAGAGACTCATTGATTGGTTGCCTCCCAAACCTGCCCCAGGAGAGGCCCGCAGGCCAGGCCAGAAAGAAATTCAGACCAAGCCACCTCATGGGGAACTCGAGATGGTGGAGGATGTGAGGAACAAAGCACCCCGCATGACCCTGGGAGCACTGTCTGCATATTCTCTATGAACAGCGCCCCCTGGAGTTGTGCAAGTGGCATGAGTTAGGAGACAGTTCCCAAGAGGGCTGGCTTTCTGTGGTTTGGCCTTTGGCCCACACTCACTGTCCTCCTCCACCACCTCTTCCCAGACCCTCTCGGGCCAGCGCACCTGGCGGCTGTCAGAAGCAGAGAACAGTGCCCTTAATGGGGGATCAGCCTCCAGAAACATGCTGAACAGCAGCTTCGAGACATGAGTGAAAACTTCAATGAACCCTGGAGACAAAGCTAACAAAGTGGGTCTCAGGCACAGGGGGGTTAGGAGGTCTCACCGAAGTGTAAAGAGGCACCTCTGGCCCCGCCTGACCTCCCAGGCGGGGAAGCACCTGCTGCCAGCCCCGAGGGGCAAGTGGGAGCCCAGACACCCAGAAGGCTCAGCCGGACACTGGGGACTGAGGGCAGGGGCAGCTGTCCGCTCTGCCAGGGCCCAGGAGGCCGCCCGGGCCCGGGTCAGCAGTGAAGGCAGCCCTGACCCATTAGCAGTGTCTGATGTACATCAGCTCACCCACCCTCAGGCAGGGGGGCAGGGATGACAGGTGAGGAAACTGAGGCCCAGGGAAGTGACATAGTGCGTTCCAGCTCATAGAACTGATGGGTGACCAGTACCCCTCTCCCCTGTCTGCCTCGGTACCACCGTCTCTACCAGAGGCCCAGAGCCCTGACAACGGCCCAGCTTTTCCCGTTCCCTTGGCTGTGGGCCCAGGGTGAGTGAAGAATCTGACAGCAGGGGGAGCTCCAAGCCTGGACGTTAGTCTCAGCCCAGGAATCAAGGCAACCATACCGGTTTGGGGGCTTTTTACCCAGATGTGTGTTGCTTCCAGTTTACCTGCTGTGAACATTCTTGGACACGCCTCCTAGAGCACATGTCACGTGTTCAGGTATTAAAAGTAGCATTGCCAGGACTCACGGCCTCCCCTCTGGCTGCGCCCGGAGCGTGAGGGGGGCGGGGGGTGTCAGGAGGCGCCGGCTCTGGGGAAGGCCCACCTGCTGTGGAGCAGCTCGATCTCCGTGCTCCGCTCCCTCTCCAGCTTGCTGTAGGCCTCGCGGTGTCGCCGCGCCTCCTCCTCCAGGGCCTGCTCGGCCGTGGTCTCCTGATCCTTCACCATCTCCTCCAGCTCGTGCACCCTGTGGAGAGGAGTGGACTCCAGTCCAGGGCCTGTGTCTCCTCACCCCCAGGCTGCAGCCACGGGGAGCCCTGGGCCCCCAGTCACTAGCGCCCCTCCTGTGGGTGACGCGGTGTGTCTGTCAGGCCTGGGCCAGCAGCTTTGCTGACAGATGAGTTAGGGACGTATGCACCCAGTACCCCGGGGAAAGGGGTGTGCACCAGAACCCCCTCTCAGGTGGCTGCCCTCACCCAGCCAGGGGAGAGATGCCTGACCTCTGAACTCAAGAGGTGTCAGCGGGGCATGCCACGGAGGCCCAGGCCTGGCAGTGGGTCCAGAGGGGAACGAGGCTGTGCCTGAAATGGTGGGATTCCCGGGCAGACGGAGGGAGGGAGGGACAGCTGAACAAAACAGCCCTCAGGCCTCTCCTGCTCTCCCGCTCTCCCTTCCTGCCCGTATTCAGCTTTTGGGCATCCTGACTCCTGGCTAATGACCTGAGCATGGCAGACCTGGGGAAGGGCCAGCCCCACTAGGGGTGTTATAATCCAGTGCTGGGGGATCGGCGATCCCCCAATCTGGGCACATGCCAGGGGCAAGAGTCCCTCCACGAGGCTGACCTTCAGGGAGGGGAGTACGAGGCTGAGGATCAGGCCTGGGCAGGGATCAGGGTAACAAGGTTCAGGCGATCCTGTGAAGACAGCTACATGCTCTATGCGCTGAGAAACTCCAGACTCCCAACCAGGAGCAGATGCAGCACCCCCACCCCCACGTATTCCAGCCAGCCCTGGGGAACGCCTGCTCCGCGGGCCTCCATGGAGGAGAGGAGAGCAGTGCTGGACTTTCCCCACCGGCAGCAGGCGTGGGCCCCCGCTCACACCAGCCTCCCCCTGTGCAGAGCTGGTCCCCGGCGGGGAGGTCAGGCTCTCATCATCATAGGACACACGCAGGAGTGGATCCCAACTCCTGCCTCAGCATGCTCAGGACTGCAGACCTGGGGGGTCAAGGTCAGGCTCCTGCCTGTCTCCCTGTCCCCAAAGACCAGTGCTCCCGGGCACCCTGCGTGGGCAGAGCCATGGAGCAAGGGGCTGACTCATCAGACCCGCAGAGCTGAGAGCTCCCCTCGCTCCTATTGGGGCCTTGGCAACACGGACAGCCCTCCGTTCCTAAGTCACAGCCACACCCCGAGCCAAAGCCACAGCCTGACCTGTGCACCAGCTGCGTGTTCTCCTGCTTCAGCTTGCTCTTCAGGTCCCCGTTGGTCAGGCTGTCGTTCTCCAGTTCTGTCACCTTTTTTTCCAGGAAGCTCACCTACAATACGGGCAGAGGTGGGGGTGGATAAGACCTCTGAGGCCCCAGAAACCTTGGCACCGAAGGCTAGGCCCTCCAGCTGACTGTATGGAGGGCAGAGTCATATTTGGTGGGAGTGAGGATGGGCTGGGGATGGATGTGCCCACGTGATCAGGAGGGACAGGGTCTCTCAAGCTCCCAGAGAGCATTCCAGAGTGCTCCCTGCTGCCCCCAGGGAGCTGGGCCCACCTTCTCCGTGATGTCATTGTCACAGGAGTCAATGCTGTCCCGGAACAGGTCCTCGGTGCTGCCGTTGCTGCTGCTGAAGTTGCTGCTGTGCATGAGCTGCCTGCAGGGGTGGAGGGAGGCGCGTCTGGATGCAGAGGGGCCTCTGGGGACTGAGGTCCAGGTTTGGGCACCCAGTACCCCGGGGAAAGGGATGTGCACCAGAACCCCCTCTCAGGCGGCTGCTCTCACCCAGCCAGGGGAGAGATGCCTGACCTCTGAACTCAAGAGGTCATCCAGCTCAGAGGAAGGCAGATGGCTGCTACGCCCCTCAGAGCCCCTGATCCATACCAGCTCTTTCCTGCTGCATCAGAACCCGTCCACACAGGGGTTCGAGCCAGTAGCTGCCAGGTGACCAGAGCTGGTGGGTAAGCCCTGACCCTCCCAGCCTGGCTCCGCGGTCCCAGCAGGACTGGCCCCAGAGGCCACCAGGAAGCAGGACCCAGTGCCCTCACCAAGCCGGCTCCTGCTCATCTCTGGGACCCCGGGGCAGGCAAAGGAAGACTCCCGGACTGTGCAGGCAGTGTGTTGGGGGGTGAGACTAGAATCCTGGAAACAGGCAGGTGTAGCTCTTGCCTGAGGCAGATCCCAGCTCCACTCCCCAGGGCTCCCGCTTCCCACTGTTAGGCAGCAGCCAGGGTCCCCACCAGGAGGCTGTCTCACGCTGGCTCCTGGGCCAGGGCCCGAGTGCAGACCCGGGGCCAGTGGGCAGGAGAACCAGAATGGTCCTGGCGGCCCCAGGAAGTCAGCTCTGCAGGATTTAACCTGGAGCAAAGCCACCACCACTGCCAGCAGGAAGCCCAGGGCCTCTCAGAGCGCAGGACAGGCCTGACAGCGAGGGAGGCTGTGCCTGCCGAGGCTGAGGCTTTGCAGATGCCGACTCTGCCAGAGGACAAGGCGTGGGGATGGGGAGGAGGTGGCCCTCCTCTCTCAGGAGTGTGTCCTCTGGTGGCGCTGCCTGGCACGCTGTGTTCCTCTCTGCTCACTCAGCCACACTCAGGGGGCAGGGTACCGCCTGGGTCTGGGCTGCTGGCATGGAGCCGGCCGCCCTGGCAGCAGGGACAGCATTCCACCTGTCCTCCCTCGGGATGGGGGAGAGGAGACTCACCGTCCAAACGCCGTGCTGGAGATCTTTCGGTTGGGGCTGCAGAGAAAGAGAGAGGGGAGACATGGTCACTGAACAGCGGGCTCTGGGCTGCCCTTCTGCAAGACACCGCATGTGAGCCAAGCTGCAAGACACCGCATGTGAGCCAAGCCCTTTCCCAGCCCAGAGAAGGGATTTCCCTCATCAGCTCGGTCCTGAGAGGCAGCACCCTGATCTTCCTGCTGCAAAAAGCGCAGGCCCCGAGGATCAACCCCATTCCGAAAGTGCTCTCCCCTGCCTGCTGCTTCCCCTCCTGCCCCCACCCTGGCCTCTGCCCCTCCCCCCCATCCCTGTCATACCCCCCCTCCACCCCCGCACCCCAGCCACCTGCACCCCAGGCAGAGCCCGGCCTCACCTGTTGGCCTTCAGGTTTTTCAGCCGGGCTTCCAAGTCGTTGAGCAGGTTGATTTTCTTGCAGCACTGAGAGCAGTAGACATCCAGCAGCTCGCTGTTGTACATGTGCCGCATTTTCCGGGGCGTCTGCCCAGCACTGATTCATGGAAGAGAGGGCAACCCCTTCTTAACGGCCGTCCAGGCTGGAGCCCGCCCCATCCTGCTGAGCTTACTCTACTGGGTTCCCCAATACTGGGAACGGGGTGTGTGTGTGTGTGTGTGGCTGGGGGGTGGAGAGTGAAGGACAGCACCAGGTCTCCCCTCCTTCAAAACTCTCAAATAGAAGAAGCCAATGAGTTGTACCCATTTCATAGATGAGGCAACTGAACATGCTAGAGTTAGAGTAATCAGGGACTCAGGTGTGTGGAAAGTGTAAGCATGCACCCAGAAAAACCCTTCAACAATGACCCCCAGGTTGGTTAATTCTATCTCTTCCCCAAGATGGAAGGTGAGAGAAGGAATTCCAGACCCGCAACCAGGAGCAAATCAACACCCCCAACCCCCAGGAGCAGAACCCATGCAGCTCAGGACTCTGCCTGCGGAACCCCCCCGGGATGAGGGTGGGCTGGTTCTGCCACTTTTCCCAGACCCCGATGCCATTCCAGACCACTCGGCCACCTGGAAGACACCGAGGACCCCAGGTCCGAGTACACGTTGGTCCTGGTCTCGTCGTCCGGGCAGGGGCTGCTGGGAGCACAGTCCACGTCATCCCCCTCCCCGTAGTCTTCGAACTGCTCCTCGTTGCTGATGAGCGAGGTGGTGGAGTGCGTGGAGAGGTCTGACGTCGTCATGGAGGGGGTGTGGCCCAGGGACCTGGCGTGAGGGAAGGGCTGCCCGTTAGCGAGACCGCAGCCTGGGATCGGGAAGCCACCAGTCCTACCGGGAGGCCCACGGGTACGACCGATGCCCGGGGCCCGGTTAGGTTTGTCTCTGGTCATCTGGTAAGTGCACTACCTTATCCAAGGGGAATAGCTCACCACAGAAACCGTTTCTGCCCGGGAGATACTCACACCCTGCAGCAAACACTGCTTATAACCTACCTGTCCACATTCAGCTCCTTTACATTACACTTGTGTTCTCTTTTTTTTTCTCTTTTTACATCAGACTTTATATTAAATCATAATGCATATCAGTAAATTAGCTTATTAAATTATGGTCTATCAAATCATGGTTGAAAGGTTTATAAAAGTAATGGCAATAATGCAGACAATTAATATTAGATTTTTAATTAAGGTTGGACATAAAATTCCAGCTATAGTAAGATTGAGCATAATAAACGTCTATACAGAATAAGGAAAAGTTGTTAATACATTTAAGTACTAACAGCTTGACTTTGGGTGGTGGGACTATGAGTAAAGTCAGTTATTTCCCCTCCTTTCTCACTGCCCCAACTTCTCCAAGTTCTATTTCATTGGCGTGTACTTCGTTAATATTGAAACGGCGTTTTAAAACAAGTAACAGTGGGCTACCAGGTGAGATGCCTAACTCCAAGGAACACGGTCTGAGACCCAGCACCCTCCCCAGCCCCCAGCCACCTCGGTGACCCACGGGGCAGTGGGTACAGTGTCAGGCTGGTGGCGCCCTGTCCACAACCTAAGCCCAGAGGGAGGCACGATATTTCCTCCCGTTAGTCATTAGGCAGTGTCCCCGGGTACTGTTACTCCTAAGCTAGGGTTTCTCTGACCTCCCAAGCCTCCACACTTGGAAACCTGAAACAAGTGTGTAAGGGGCTAAGGCAGTGGTTCTCAAACTGTGCCCCCGAGGAACCCCAGGTTCTATCGAAGACTCCCAGGGTTAATGACTGGGTGATAAAGGTCAAGTCTCCAGAACCTCCACCCAGATGTATTTATTTCCTTGTCTACCTCCCCCAGGCTCCTCAGCGCCTCAGGTTGAATTAATCATACTCCTTCCTCCTATAAATTCTTTCTCCTGGCACCTGCTGCTGGCTGCCTCCTAAGTGATGGATGGTCCCCCAGAAATCAATGGAGACAATCAAGTGACAAATGACTAGCCAAAAGGCCAACAGGAAGCACGAGGCCATCTGTCCTTGGGTTGGCCACAGGAAGCACGTGGATCAACAGCTCCACAGGCCCAGTGAGCAGTCCCAGAGCCCCAGGCTGGAGGACTCCTGTGCTGAGGCAGTAGATTAGGTTGAACCATATGAAATTGCTTTGTACAAGTTGAAAGTTATTAAAAAATTGACAGTTTCACATGGTTTGATCGATAGGGGAACCCCTCCCCTGCCTCTCCACATCTCAAGGTCAGCTGTGACCGCTACCTTTTCCTGGCACATGGGATACCAACTCCCAATGTCACGGCCTCTGCTGTGAGGGTGGCTGCTGCCCATCACCCCACAAACACCGTGTCATCGCTCCGGGGACAGGGTGAGGGCTGGAAGGAGAGGGACCCCTCTGCTGACACCGCCCCCCTGGGAAGTCACTAGGTCCTAACGTCATTTTAAAATGACATTTCTGGATATGAGAACACATGAGCGATAAAGAAAACACAGAATAGATAGCCCAGTAGATGGGAGGTAATTAAAGCCATTAATAAGCTCATTCTGAAATAAATGCTAATTTTCTGGAAGAATTTTTCCTATATACATACATACATATATATATATATATATATATTTTCTAAATAAAGCTAAGATCATATCTCATTGACATCTTGTATCTTGCCTTTTTAAAAAACTAAATGAGATCAAACATCTCTTATCATTAAATAGTAAAGCTTTACACGGTTGCCTAAAATTCTAGAACTGGCCCTCTTGTTAAGCCTTTAGGCGGTTTGGAAGGTTTTTTTTAAAATATATTTTATTGATTTTGTACAGAGAGGAAGGGAGAGAGATAGAGAGCTAGAAATATCGATGAGAGAGAGTCATCGATCAGCAGTCTCCTGCACACCCCCTACTGGGGATATGCCCGCAACCAGGGTACATGCCCTTGACCGGAATCGAACCCGGGACCTTTCAGTCCCCAAGCCGACGCTCTATTCATTGAGCCAAACTGGTTTCGGTGGAAGTTTTGCTACTTAGAACACCCATGAGCCGTATGCCTGTGATGTGAACCCCGGGTTTACTTCCAGGAGGTCCCCCTGGGAACCACCCCGGGGCCCAGGCACGTGCGTGGGGTGCCGGCAGCTTTCACTCACTTGTCCTCGGGCAGGAGCAGGCCCCCGAGGCCCCCGTCCTTCTCCTCGGCAGGGCTCCCCACGGACCCCTCCAGGCTCTGGGTGCTCTCCATGGGGCTGTCCATGTCTGACTCGGGGGGGCCCTCGGGCGGGGCCAGCGTCATCGCCTCCTCCTCCTCCTCAGGAAAGAAGCCGGGCTCCCTGGGCAGGACCTCGCCATCGGGGAAGGTGGGGCCTGGCGCCTCGCTGCCCTGGAAAGGACGGAGACACAGGATGAGTGAGGCTGGCTCCCTGGGGCTCGGCTCCGGTCACCGGATGGCAAGGACACGTCACTAATTATGAAGCCCAGGCGGCCCTCCTAATGACAGCGTGGACTCCGAGGCTCCAAGCACGAGAGCGCCTGCCAGGTGACTCGTCTCGGGCCTCTCACACTGCCCCTCACAAGAGCCCAGCGAGGGGTCAACCCCCCAGGGACAGCCACCCATGGAGGAGGGCCACAGCCAGGCTGGCCACGGATCAAGGCCCCCGGCAGCTTGTCACAATCCCTGTCACAAAGGCTGCACAGGAGGCCAAACGACGTGGGAGAAGGCTTCGTGGTGATGGCGCTCAGCCCCAACGAATGGCCACCGAGAACAAGGACCTGACCTGGCACAGCCTGCCACCCAGCACCGGGCGTGCGTGCAGCACGGCACCCTCCCAGACTCTGGGCGCTTCCCAGGACCTCTGGGACCTCAGTCCTCTCTGTAAGTTGGGAGTGGCAGTGAACCTTACAGGAGCGAATAAACCCGGCCACAGGATGGGATGCCAGCCTGGGAGGCACGGTCTCCTGGGCCCTGCCACAGCCATGCAGGAGCAAGACCGCCAGGTCCTCCCATTTGGAATTCTGGGCTGGTCCCCAGCGCCCAGCATACTGCCTGGCACAATGGTGCCCGCACGATTTGCCTGAACCTTTTTTTAAAACAAAATATATTTTATTGATTTTTTTTTTACAGAGAGGAAGGGAGAGAGATAAGAGAGCTAGAAACATCGATGAGAGAGAGTCATCGATCAGCTGCCTCTTGCACACCCCCTACTGGGGATATGCCCACAACCAAGGTACATGCCCTTGACCGGAATTGAACCAGGGACCCATCAGTCCCCAAGCCGATGCTCTATCCATTGAGCCAAACTGGTTTCGACTGAACCTTTTTTTAAAAAATATATATTTTATTGATTTTTTTCACAGAGAGGAAGGGAGAGAGATAGAGAGCTAGAAACATCGATGAGAGAGAAACATCAACCAGCTGCCTCTTGCACACCCCCTACCGGGGATGTGCCCGCAACCCAGGTACATGCCCTCGACCAGAATCGAACCTGGGACCTTTCAGTCCGCAGACCGACGCTCTACCACTGAGCCAAACCAGTTTCGGCTGCCTGAACCTTTTGTTGAAGTCATCTTCTAGGAGGAGTGGCCTGGTTTGATGCAGTTTACTCTGGTCTGAGGGACAGCTCTCTGCAGACCATGTCCTGGGGCTGCTTTGTCTCTGAGGCTGTAAGTACCTCCAGGTGGCACTGCCTCCACCTGCTCCCGTCCAAGCTGTCAACCTGTATCCAAGGTTCTTAAGGGGGCTCCTCGGCTCGGGCTGGCGGGGCCCCCAGTAAAGGTGCTCCCTGCAGCCCCAGATCTGCGAAGGGCTGAGGAAAGCCTCCTGGCACTCAGACAAGGATCAGGGCCATCTGAGGAAGGAGGTCAGTGAGAGGCTTGGCTGTGCCCGCCCAAATGTGTGCAACCAGTGGTGCCCGGGCTCCTGGGGGAGTCTACCCCCCACCAACACATCTGGGCTGAGAGATGCTAATTAGTGAGCCTGGCTCCTGCCGATGCCACAGCTCCGGCTGAGCACCAGATGGGCCAATAAAGGCGGCATCAGACAGCCAGGCCCCGGCTGGAGGCCGAGGGGCCGTGTAATTAAAATCACCGCCGGAGTTCCCACAGCCCTTCCCACCTAGACGTCACTCATCCACGCCCACGTGGCTGCAGCTGTCCCAGACCCTGTCCTGCGCCAGCTCCGCCTGCCAGCCCGGCGCTGCGTCCCAGGAGGAACTCACATTGACTGAGTCCAGCGCCGAGAGCGGACATATTATCCCGTCTGGGCTTCGTGACACCTCCTCAGGATCCTTATCTCCGTTTCACTAATGAGGACATCAGGGCTCAGAGAGTCATCTGCCAGAAGTCCTCAGCCTGCCTGAGGTCCCCACCTGCCTCAGCCAATGCCTGGTTCCCTTTATCGCTGCTGCAACCCACATTCATGGGCTTCCAAACCTCAGTGACCACGAGGAGAGCACGTCACAGGGCAGATTACTAACTTTGAGGCCCTGTAGCTGCAACTGCGTGTGCCCACTTCCTGCCCCGCAGGAAACGCCCCAGTCAGTGCGTGGATGCGCGAGGGACAGCAGGAGGAGAGAGCCCTCCGAGGAGAGCCGGGGCCTGGCTGTCTGAGGGGCAACGTGCCTGCAAGCTTCCACCTTCCGACCCCCGGCAGGGAGCTGGCCCTGCTAGGACCCCAGCTTTGTGGCTCACAAGAGCACTCGGAGTCGGGTCTCCTCTCCCACGCTGTGTAGGCGGTGACTTGCCTGGAGCCTCGTGGGAGTTGGTGGCAGGGCTGGGCCTGGACTGTGAGTCGCCAACACCCACTCTCCCCCCGGCACGGTGCCAGCGGGGTCCTGAGGGCACTGCCGCCTGCCTGCCCTGCTCCAGAAGGCAGGCAGGCAGGCGCCAAGTGAGACCAGGGTCTGTGCTCAGGTGACCGGCTTGGCCTCAGGACAACTCCTGTTGACCTCACTGGATACCAAGACCCAGAGGCTGAGTTTCTCCTGGGCGCTCTGCCCGGAGACACCCAACGCCCGCGTGCAGGTGGGGGCCGAGAGGTACCTGCCATCCCACAGCAGCGAACCAGCTCCGGGCAGCTCACCTGAGGCCCCCACCAGAGCGGCCCAGTCTCAGCCACAGGTGGGGCAACGGAAAGGACAGAGGCCCCACAGGTCCCTCCCTCCCGACAAGACCGCCGCCTCCTCAGGTGTATCGCACCCTGTGACTGAGCAGAGGCGGAGTCCTCTGCCTGGCCACACACACCTGACAGAGCCTCCTGTACGTGTCTGTCCCACAAACTCCCCACGTCTCTCACCACAGCCCGGAGAGCGAGCGCTGGGAGGGGAAGAGCAGAGGTTAAGGATTCGCGGTCTCCATCTGACACGTGGGCAGATGAGGCTCCAGGGGCAGGGGCTACCCTGGAACTCTATGTCCCAGCCTCCGAGACATAAAGCCAGTCTCCCCTTGCCAACGCCAGGCCCCTCACCCACCCCTCGCTTCTCTCTCTCTCTCTCTCTCTCTCTCTCTCTCCCTCTCCCTCTCCCTCTCCCTCTCCCTCTCCCTCTCCCTCTCCCTCTCCCTCTCCCTCTCCCTCTCCCTCTCCCTCTCCCTCTCCCTTTCTCTCTCTTTCCATGCCAGGATTTTCCTTTAAAGTTAGCTGCTCCCTACACTCACCCTTCTCATTCAACCCATAATTGTTTGCCTGAGGCAAGGGGAAATTTTAACTTCAAAACCATTTCTGGTAGTTTTCCCCTCCGTTCAAATAATGCCAGGACAGCTATTTAACTAACTGCACCCCGATCAGTCCAGGACGGTAGCGCTTGGGCATTTGTCCTGGGCAAAAGCATCCCTGTCACCTGGAGTCCTCCCCGAGGGCCTGGGTTCTGGCCCAGCTCCCGTTGGTGGGCCTCTGGGGGCAGCACTGGGCCCGCGGGGTGCTGCTGGGGCTGGGGACAGCCTGCTCCGATGCCCTCACCCGGGCAGGGGGGCAGGGCAGGAAGGTGCTGGGAGGCCACCCCTCAGCCCAGCCTGAGCCACCGCACACGCACTAGAAACCCTTCTGAGCCCGTTTCTTTCTTTTATGGTTCTCAGATAAAGTCAGAGAGAAAGGAAGAACTCGTCCATAATGAAAACGTCCTCGCAGGGTTTCTAGGTAGACTGGGCCAATGCGCGGGCTTCCCGAGAGCTAAATGACCCTCCAGCCAGGCCGCCCGGCTGCTGGGGCCCCATGTGGAGCTCCCAGGCCCCAGGTACTTGCAGGAAGAAGGAGATCTGTGGGGAATGTGCGGGAGCTAAAGATTAATCCGCCTGGGCGTGGTGACACAAATTCTACTGAAGCTATAAGATTCCAGAAGTTCCCAAACCCAAGGTCAATTCCCAGGCACAGGGAACCTGGGCTGCGGCAGCACCTTGTGGTGTGTGTGTGTTGTGTGTGTTGTGTGACAAGCTGTGTGACCTTGAGCAGTGACCTGTGAGCCCCGACTCCTAGAGAATGAAGACAGCCACCCGAACCTCAGAGCTGCCGCCGGGGCCACACACGATCATTTTCACAAGCACCAGGGAGCCAGCACATGTGGGCACAGAAGTCCGGGTCTGGCCTTGGCAGGGGCTGCGCGCTGCAGCACCACGCTGTCCTGGCTGGCCGGTCAGCCAGGTCCTGGTCAGCCAGGAGGCCGGGAGGTATGCTCTCCTCAAGAGGCTGGGCCGGGGGAGTTATCCAAGGCCGAGGGTTTCTGAAGAGTTCTGAGGCCTAAGGTTGGCAAACAGGCTGCTCTGGCGGGGAGGTCTGCACTGCCAGCGTCCCCTCCGCGTCCCCAGCCTGTCTCTGGCTCGGGCTGGATGGGACTGGTCCCGGCCAGAAGTGGGAGCCTGGAGGCCCAAAGCCTGCCTGTGGGTCCCCTCTCCAGCTCAGCAGCCAGCAGCCCAAAGTCAGTCCTTCTTCTGCAGGAAGCTGGCAAGGGCTGAATGCAATGGCTGGTGAAGGGCCAGGTGTGAATACCCAGGGACCAGCCAACAATGGCCCACTGTCCGTGCTCTCGGCCTCGATGATGTCATTGGGAGCTCCCTCACCCACCTGGCCCCCGTGGATCCCACCTCTTAGTCACACACCATCACTCCTGGAAGCTAACATACGGAGGGCACTGGCGCCAGGCGATCCCATTTCCACATTCTCTGGGGGAGGGAAGAGCCTAAAGGGGGAACCACGGGGTTTGTACAGCTGAGCCCCAGTGGAGGGGCTCAGATAGAGAAAGGAGCCAGTACTGTGGAACGAGACGGCGCTGCAGAATGGTGGACTGACTGGGAAGAGCCCAACACGGCCACCGAGGCCTGGGTGCCATCCTCGCCTGTCACTGGTTAGCTGCGACCCTGGATGAGTTGTTCATTTGTAGCCTGGGATGGAGGAACCCACCTGGCAGGATGCCACGGAGAACCTGGAGCAATGCCCCCTCCTCAAGGCAACAGAAACACAGCAGAGATGGGAGAACAGATTTTCATGTTTAGAATTGCTCTATAATTTCTGCGTTTACTTAATGGCTGCAGAGTGGTGTGAGGAGCAAACTCTGGAAGTGGCCGACGGGGATCATGGTTGCAGCCCGCGATCTCGGGTGGCAGCACCTCAGTCTCCCGTCTACGGAGCGGAGCAGCTATTATTAGGGCTCTATGAGTTGGCACATGTTCTCAGCACACACAGAAAGTGCTATTATCGTCTTCGCTGTACGGAGAGAAGACACCCAGGGGTGCCTCCTGGCCGATATCAGGCCACGGACGGTCCCTCTGACCTGCTGGCACTCTGGGGGGGAGGTAGGTTGGGTTCAGCTTCCTGAAGCCAGACTTTCACAAGGCGCGTGCCCGGCGCCTCCCCCCTCCCCCCCACCAGGGGTTCCTTCTGCCCACTCCTCTGGAAGGCGTCTGCACGTCATGGCTGCTGGGATGAGATGCCGCTTGGGCAAGGCAGACGGGAGGCGCGGAGGCTCTGGCTCATCCGCCCCCAGCCCTGGCTCCCAGGCAGCAACTCAGTGCCAGAGAACAGTGCTGCGGGGACAGGGCTGGATAAAAATAGCCTGGGCAGGCACCGCCCGGCTTCCCTCGCAGCCGGGCACCGTGGGCACACGGGGAACCGCACTGAGGGGAAGGCATGGGGGAGAAACACACAGACCCGCCTCGTGTGGGGAGAAGCCAGCCCGCGGCCGGGGGAGCTGAGCAGGCCTGGGAGCCCGGCTAGGGATGAAACTCATTACACTCCCAGCCAGGAACCAGCCCAGGAGCAGGGACAGGCTGGTCAGGGTCTCGCTGGGTCTTTTCCGTGGACGTGGGGTTACCTGGTGGGGATCCTCTGCACATTACTGTACTGGCCACTCGTCATGTAAAGACGGTGGCAGCAGAGAAATGCAAGCCTGCCAGGCTGTACCAATTCCTGTCTGGGGCTGCCAGCCCCTGCCGGGAAGCCCGGAAGCCAGACCATGCTCTGCAGGTGGGTGGTCCTCATCGGTGCCTGATACAAGATCATGAATCAGAGAAGGTTGCCCAGGTGCCAGGGAAGGGATGAGGGCGGGAATAAAGGGGCACTTAAGCATCCACACAGGCAGACTGGGCCCTGGGCGTGCGTTCTGAACAAAAGAAACCTTGGCTCAGATACAAGGACCAGGGCGAACATGGGAGCGCCAGGTCCCCAACCCTTAGGGTGATCGCTCCTTCGGCCAGCCATGGGGACTGATCTCACACTGAGCGCCAAGCTCTGCAGCCCAAGCTTCCCGCTCTGCTGGGGGCTGAGGTCAGGAAGACAGATTCCCACCCCAGGGCCAGATCAGAGTGGCCAGGAGCCAGCCCTCTAGCCAACCTCCTTTTTAGGGGGTGGGGTACAGTGGCAGCGAAGGCCACTTTCAGCTCTCTCGCCAGCCAGGGGGCCCCAGATCCACCTCCTGAACCCTCACACCAGGGAGATCATCACCAGCGGCTCAAGACCACCCTGCCCTGGGCCCGCGCTCCTGCTCCGCAGCCTCAGGAGCGGCTCTCCTCCCATCGCCAGGCGGACGGAGCTCCCAGGCGGGGACAGTGACGGCGTGTTTCCTCGGAGCTCACTCAGCTCCACGGGAAAGACTAAGAGGGCGATTCTCGCATCGCCCGTCTTCACAGGAGGGAGGCTGCGCCTCTCGGGCTGACGGGGTTCGGGCTCCGTCCTGGATGTGGCCCCACCGGCAGGGAGCTCAGGCCGGGACTGAGCAGAGGAGGAGGAGGAGAAGCCTTGCAGCTGTTTCTCAAGAAGCCCCAGGCCCCTGGCGCAAAGGCAGGCGGAGATAACGGGCCCGCTGCTGCGCACACCGCAGCGGAAGGGTATGGAAGCCACACTGCCCTTTCCTCAATGTTCTAATGGCGACTCCTGAGCCGTTTCTCTCCCGGTCTCACACCCTCCCTCCCACACGCACGCTGCTGCTAAAGGGGTGTCACAGGAGTTCAGGGGTGGGGGGCACGATGCAGCTTCCAGAAACGAGGGGTGTCAGATGCTGTGTCCCCCCCCACCCCAGGACAGCAGTGGAGGGTGAGCTTCCTGAAGGGCGGCAGAGCAGAGGGACCGGAAGTATCCAGGGATCTACAGTGTCCCCAGCAAGGGGCTGGGAGGGAGGGTCCACAGCAGGCCTGGACCGCAGGGGCTCTGGCTGGCTGCCCCGCATGACCAGCTGCCCCCAAAGGCTGTGAGGCTCAGCTCAGCTGACGCCCGAACGCAAGACTACTCCGTGTTCACCCAGCTCCCTGTGTCCACGTTCACCCACCACCCTTCCAATCAGGCCAACTTCCCAGGAGCCCATGACAACTGGGAGAGGGCTGCCCGAGCTGGCGCCAGAGCCCAGTTCTCACCGTAAAGGAGGCAGCTGGCATTCCGGCTCTGTGCTTCCATCTGAGGACAATCTGTGGGCATGAGCAGCACGAGTCCCAGGGGTGTGAGAAGAGCCAAAAAGATCTAGTTTTTAAGCCCATTAGGCTCAGGCCCAGATCCCGGATCCACTGGAAACGCCCCTCCCCTCACAGCAGGGACACCTGCCTTCTAGGAGACACTGGAGCCCTCTACCCCCTCCCATGCCATTTCCACGCCAATCATGTTTGAGTACATCAATAGTCGGCAGTTAACAAATAAAAACGTCTTACTAAGAACCTAATGGAGAAAATTATGAAAATGGAATAAAGCATCCTATTAAGACACATATTGTCAGATTAAATGATAAAAACTACATACCATTTACAATAGACATCATTTAAGCATAAGGTCACAGAGAGGTAGAAAGTGAAAAAGTTAAAAATAATACACGACATAAACACCAACTTCTCAAAAGTTGGAGAGGCTATATTAATATCAGACAAGGTACACTTAGGTAAGAGACAGAGGAACGTTAAGAAATGACAAAGATTCATTTGACAAGATGTAACACTTGTAAACATTCAGGCATCTAAAAGCATCATTTCAAAATATATAAAGCAAAATTAGAACCCAAAGCTGGAGGTTTTCATTCACCTCCCTCAGAAATCGATAGAGCAAGCAAACAAAAGAAGTAGGAGGGAGACAGATTTAACAACACAAACTTGACCTGACACCAATAAAAAACTCTACGTCCAACAACCGTAGATGAAAACCATCAGTCAGTGGCTGGTGAGGCGCTGGGTACTTACACAGAACCAAAGAATCGCCCCACAGATTCCTGCCAAGTACCAGCAACCGCCGCGCCCCACCCCTATACCATGGAGAGGGCAGGCTATTGTCAACGCGGGTATGAAACCGTACACCACTCATCGGGAACAACCAGACATCAGCCCACTGACGTGATACAGTAGGAGGGCTACAACACCACCTATCATGCAGTTTTAACACACAACAGTTCTCCTCAAGCCTTCGGGTCCAACTTCCACTCAATGGAAAGACAGGAGACGGGAGAATGAATCGCATATCACAGGGAAAACAGCCAAAGTCTGTGTGATCCTCTGCAAGACCACGGGCCCGGTCTTTTCAAAAAGAGGATGTATAAAGAGGAGGGAGGGGATTTTTCCAGACCGGTGGTTCTCAAACTTGGTATGCACATCCGAATCCCACGGGGGTGGGAGGAACTGTTAAAATTCAGGTTGAATCAGTTTCTGAATCGGTTTCTGGGGTGAGTTCTGAAAATGTGCACTTCTATAGGTTGAAATACTTTTTTAAAAAAAAGCATTTCTAACAAGTTCTCAGGTGCCGTTGGTCCCAGGACCATGATCACCACTTGTCTAGATTCAAGAGACATAAAAAACTGCATGTCATCCTAGGTTAGATCCCAGGTCGAACAAACAAGCAAACAACCACCCAGCTGCAAAAGACCTTTAGGGGACACAGAGAGAAACTAAAAGATGGATTAGGTGATTTCAGGGGATTATGCCTGACTTTGTTATATGTGTCAATAGTATATAGTTACAAAAGAGAACTGTCCTTAGTTTTGATAAGGTCTTGCCTAACTTCCTTTCAAATGGCTAAGGAAGAACAGTTATACACAGATAAGCGAACATGGTCACAGCATTGGCCAGACCCCAGACATGCGAATCCTCATTGAAGCTGTGGTTTTCCTTCTCTGCCAGCTCCGTGGTAGTCTGTGTTGGTGACAGGGGCTGGCTCGCATGGCTGATGGAGTCATGGCTATTGGAGGGGCTGTGTGGTGGGCTCCGGGTCCTCGGGTCTGGCGAGGGGTGCTGAGAGGTGCTGTAAAGCACTGCTTTGGGAAAAACCTTGTGAGTTATATTAGACAGTGGGTGGCTGGGCCTCGCCCCCAATGGCTTTCCATAATCCATTCTTAAAGGTCTCATCCTTTTCAGTATGTTAGACATAAACCTTAGGTACATAAAACAGGAACAGCAGTTGTTCCAAACTCACTGAACTGGTTGGGGAAAAGTATAAAATCCCTGACGAGTTGAAAAGGAACATGAAGAAGTGAAGCGTCCTTACCGCCCTCCTAGAGGGCGCAGTAGGGAGGCTGGAGGACTTACCCAACCTCCGAGGGTAACAAAGCCGCAGGGAGAACAGAACGATGAGAGGTCTAGGCTCCAAAGGATCAGTTCAAGTTCATTTGGAGGAGGGGGGCACCTGGCTCAAGCTGTAAGAAACATCATCTTGCCGGCCGGCGTGGCTCAGTGGTTGAGTGTCAACCCATGAACCAGGAAGTCACGGTTCAATTCCCGATGGGAGCACATGCCCGGGTTGCAGGCTTGATCCCCAGTGGGAACGTGCAGGAGGCAGCCAATCAATGATTCTCATCATTGATGTTTCTATCTTTTTCTCCCTTTCCCTTCCTCTCTGGAAATCAATAAAAATATATTTAAAGGGAGAGAGAGAGAATGATCATCTCTGGAAAGTGAACAAGTGATAACATGATGAGAAACTTTTCTAAATGCAGCAGTTAGCTGAGCGCCATCCCAATGGCCCGCCACCCGGTGAGCCTCTGCCCATCGGCAGCGCTGCCTCCCCTCACAGGTTTCCTGCGAAGCCAGGCTCTGCTCCCCCTCGTCTCCCTCCTCCCCCTGGAGGACTGTCCAAAGAAGCTTTCTGCTGCTCCCCACAAATCCATATGGCTGTATTTGGAGATCGAATCTTTAAAGAAATAATTAAACTAAAATGAAGTCATTAGGGTGGGCCCTAATCCAATATGAGCAGCAAGATTAGGGCATGGACATTACACACACACACAGACACACAGACTCTCTCTTTCTCTTTCTCTCACACACACACACACACACACACACACACACACACACACATGACCATGTGAAGACATAGGGAGAGGACCCTGAGGAGATGGAGGCCTCAGAAGAAATCCACCCTGCCAACGCCTCGCTCTCAGATGGCAGGCTCCAATATTGTGGGGAAAGTTAATTTTAGTAGTTTGAGCCCCCCAGCCTGTGGCACTGTGCTGTGTGTCCTGGACAAGAAATACACGTCCCTTCCCTCCCAAGGAGCCTGCATGAAACCCCTCGGCTTCCACCCCCTTCCCACCCTGACAATAACCCAAACTCCTTCGGTCAGTTCAAGTCAACCTCCAGGACCTCACCAAGAGGCGTGGGGTTTCTGTTTGTGTTGGTCTCTCCTCAAAAGAAACACTGACTTCTCTTTCACGATCACTTGGAGATGCTGCTGCTTCTAGAGACTATCTTTGCTGAATCTGAAGCTCGCTGCATCTGTGGTTTTCAGGATGATGTTTGTAAACACTATTTATATATGAACCTCGGAAAATGATTCCCGTTTCTGTGTTCTCTCAGTAATACAGGTGGATTTACCCTTAAAGTGCTCGGGCAGCTCAGTCAGAGACATTTAAAACTGCAAAGGTGATTTCTGTTTGCTCAGAACTGTATTGAGTGTAGTTATAACACAAATGCCAAAGCTATTTTACCTAAACAGGGATTGGTTTACAAGACAGGAGACCAGCAGTCAGCCCTGGCACCACAGGCTAGCACCACAGAGCCTCTGCTCCTGGGTCGGGCCACCTCTGTGGCCAGCGGCACTCAGTAATTGGGTAAGATATTACCAGTTTCTCCATGCCAGGCAGTATTTTTGGCTACTTGAAATCCAGAGCAGATGTCTTCCCTCTGTTGTGGTCACTCGGGGAAGGAGTGCCCTTGCCATCCCTGGGACATGTGGGCACCTTGCTCGGCTGTGTCACTAGCCTCCCTCTGACTGGCCAGAACTCAAGTCCCCTCTCTATGCCCCACCCCAGGCTGTCCTTCCAGAATCAGGGATGGTGAGTGAGGGGCCAGGCAGACACTGTAGCTAAATGACTCATCTCCAAGGAAAACCCACATGGGAGGTGGCCCCAGGGTCAACCTCTGCTCCCACAGAGACCAAGCCCTTGATGACTGTCCTAACAAAACCCTAGTCCCAAATCGGAGTGCCCAGTTGACCTACCTCCTGCACAGAAAGGACTCAGAGGCCTCCTGAAGCAGCCTCCTCCCTCCCTCCCCGCAAACAGAGCCAACAGCCTTGATTTTCAAATGAGAATGTGGACTTTGGAGACCAACTGTTGGGGATTATGAAAACAGAACTTAAATTGCTTCCACATCTGGAAACCAAACCCAGCAGCCAGCCCCAAGAATTCCAGGCATGTCAGCGAGCAGACGCTGCAGGTCAGGGAGGTGTTCTCTGCGAGCCCAGCTCCCTGTCCCCCGACCCAAACCCACACGCAGCCCTTCTGTCTCCATCGGGGCCGGTGGAGCCACAGCTGAGAGAAAGGAAGGCAGCCCTCCGAGCCCCGGCCACGTGGCCAGCATCTGCTCTGTGCTTTACAGGGAGGGAGAAGGAGAGGGGAGTGTGGGGGGTTCTGGTTTTCTCCCCATAAGTCCCAGCAATAATACTGTCTCCTCCCGACAGGAGGGCACAGTGCACGTTCCCCTGAAGCTAAGTGCTGGCTTTTCTCTCTACAAAAAGGTAGAGAAGTGTGAACCTGAGCCACGAACCCCTAAGTTCAATCACCCCATCTCAATTCTCCAGTTCCCACCCAGCCAGGTGTGGGGCCACTCCAGTGGGGAGCCCGTGAACAGGCTCAAGGGGCGCACATCAAGGGCTCCCCAGCTCTCTGAATATCTCCTGGCAGCTCCTGCGGTTACAAATTATAGCTTTTACAGAGGTGGCTTTGAAGTGAGGGCTTAATTACTCCCACAGTCAAGAGCCCGTGGGGCTTGTTTGGGGGGCCCCTTGGTTTTTCATCGAGATAAGAGGAGCTTCAACTGGAGGCCTGGGCCGGGAGAGCAGGGCCAGCTCCCCTGAACAGAGCGGGCCCTGCCCAACAGCCCAGAGCCAGGGTGGGCACCACCCACCCCTTCTCTGCCACAGACACCCTCAGGCCCTGGAAGACCAAGCAGAGTGCCCATGCTCACCTGCAGCTCGTGGCCAGGCTCCACATGACCCACCTCCTGGAGCAGACAGATGGGCCTCAGGAGGCCAATGACAGGGCAGGCCACCCCATGTGGACCTGTCTTTATAATCTCCCAGCACCCCCACCCACCCAGAGCCCCAGCAGTGCTCCCGCAGGCTCAGTGCAGGCATCTCTTTTTGTCCTTCAGGCCTGGCAAGGTCCAGCCACTGGGCTGTGTGTTCCAGGGGCCACTGGCCACAGGCCAGGACAGGCTGAACCAGGTTCTCCCAGTGGGAACAGGTGAGCGAGCACAGGTCTGACCACACGCCATAGATGGGGCTCAGAAGGTAGGAGGCCCCCTGGGGAGTCTGAGGCTCTAAAAACCCAGCAACGCCCTCAGAGAGCCACAGACCCAGGCCCTGCCTGTTCAGCCAGCACACACTGCCCTGTCCAGTCCTGGCCTCAGGATATGACACTGCCCCTTCCCCTCCCTCATGCACTAAGCTTCTGTCCGACTTCACCGCCACCCCCAGGCCTTGGCACAGGCTGTTCTATGTCTGAGACAATCCCTCCCTTTGCCACAAACACCTGACCCTAAACAAGCCCCAGATAAACACTCCGCACACCCCCACCCCCACCCCTGCAGTCCAGAACCCAGCTCCCTGAGCCCCACAGATGCCTCTAGGCACACTCTCCCCCACAGGTCCTTTCTCTGCCCTGGGACTCTTCCTGGGACTGGGAGAGGTGGCACACCCTTAGGGACCATTCACGGAGAGAAGGATCACCTAATGAGGGGACCTCCCATCCAGCCCTGGCCAGCTGGCGCGCGGTTCTCTGTCGCCAGCCTGGAGCGGCGCGGTGCCCTCGCCTCCTGGGGGCCCAGAGGAGCAACGGGACCAGCCTGTAGGGCTCTTTGTAAACAAAGCTGTCCCACTGTTTCACTCATTCTACACCTGTACCCGGAACCACTGAGCTGTATCCTCATGCCAGAGACCTCATCAAGGAGGGGGCTGTGGGCCCCGGACACCATGAACACACCCGAGGAAGGTGGGCTGACATCAGGATCTCAAGAGGGAGAGAGGAGACCTCTGATGAAAACAAGGTTTAAGACCACAGCCTGCCCTGAAGGTCTCCCTTCAGCCAGCATCTTTCAGCTGGAGACCCCATGTGGCCTCCCCCAGGACCTCAAATGCAGCCCACTGCTCCCCCAGTCCTGCTCCTTCCTGAGTGAGCAGCCACCTCATCAGTCTCACCCTCAAGGGTCCCCAGGTATTGACGGCTCACCCCAATCCTTCCCCCTGCAGCCCAGCCCTCCCGCCCCACACATGGTGCTCACACAGGTCAAAGCTGTGCCCTGCTCAGAACTCCTCTATTTGGAGCCACCCTGTCGTCCGGCACTCCCCAAGCCCTTGGTGCCTAAAGAAACACAGGTGGGCCAAAACTGGTTTGGCTCAGTGGTAGAGCATCGGTCTGCAAACTGAAAGGTCCCGGGTTTGATTCCAGTCAAGGGCATGTACGTTGGCTGCGGGCACATCCCCGGTGGGGGATTTGCAGGAAGCAGCTGGTCGATGTTTCTCTTTCATCGACGTTTCTGGCTCTCTATCTCTATCCCTTCCTCTGTGTAAAAAAATCAATAAAATATATTTTAAAAAATGTTTAAAAAAAAAGAAAGAAACACAGGTGGTCTTAAACATTTGAGGAAGACCTAGTAAGCAGTTAGTTATCATGTGCCCCATGTTTTTGTGCATCAGTTACCATTCAGATGAAAAAAACTGAGATTCAGAGAGGTTGAATAGCTTGCACCAAATCACAGAGCTAACGCAGGGCTGGGATCTGGACAAGGTCCGATTTTAACGCAGGGAGGACTCAGGGAATACTAAACACTTGGCAATGGCAGAGTCCAGCCCGCGGCATGGAGCGCGCTCTCAGGCTGAGCCCCGCAGGCCCTGGGAACAGGAATGAGCGAGGCTGGTGGCGCCAGGACCTGAGCTGAAGGCTGCAGAGACCTCAGCACACTAGGTCGCCGACTCCTGCCGGCTGAGGCTCCTGGGGCTGTGCCACCCTGGCCACGGGCATTGCCCCCTCCCCTTTCCCACCACAAGGAGCTTCAAAGAGGCCCCATGTGGGAAGATTTTACAGAAAAGAAGAGGAGAGAGATTTGAAAGAAAATTGCTAAAAGGAAACACATGTGAAAATGAAAACTCAGGCAGAAGGGGAAGATGGAAGGAAGGAAAAGACGATGTTCGAGGATTGTAAACTGAGTCAGAAAGCCCTGGTACATAACAACCACAGTTTCTCTCTGCTACATGGGGAGGCCAGCAGCCCACTTCCTACCTTCATTTTCCCATTAAGGATGGAGCAACATGACCTTAGATGACACGCAGGAAGAGAGAAATAGGGAAAGGTGCCTTGTACGTAATCACGATGACTATGGAGCCATGGCCCCTATTCAGTGCAAGAAGAAACCTGAGGCTCAGAGAGGTTGCTCTGCTTTCCCAAGGTCACACGGCTGATGAGCTGAATCTGAGCCTCAGTCTGCTCAGTGTTCAAGCTCATTTCCTTGAACTGCATCACAGCATCCTTTCATAAATCTTACCACCATTACGAAGTGGTTCTATGCCCTTCCTTGAAGAAACTGGGCAAATTATGTAAGTTCTTAGAGGTTACCTAGTTTTTGTGTTTCATTACATTCAAGATGCCTTTGATTTTAAGATGCACTGTTATTTCAAGTACACCAAAAAGAACAGGCACTGCCAATTACATTATAACCACCAGCGAATGCACAACACATTCCAATTTGAGATGTTGAAATGTAGGGGGTAGGAGTGAGGTGGGGGGAGGGAGGGAGAAGTGTTTTAGAATCTATAAAATACAGTGTGAATGAGCAAAAGTGGGGGATGGGGATTCAGTCCCAGTTCCTTAGACGAGTGTGTGCACTGAAGAGTAGATGACAACTCCATGTATGCATGTGTGTACACACACACACACCCGTGCTGCGACAAGACCTTTCCTTGCAGGTAATCGCACAACAACAGGAGCCCTTTATTTTGCCAGGAGACCATCAAGTCAAGGAGGCGGTGCTGGCTGAGCTGCAGACTTTTGAGCAGCCAAGCTAGTTGAGCAGGTAGGTTTGCTCCCTGGAAAACTACCAGGGGCGCTGACCCAACGTGGGGGGTGGCTGCACAGCCCATGCCTTTCTGTCTGGCTCCCCTCCACGTCTCCTAGGCCTGCGGGCAGCCAGAGCCGCAGATGCTGTGGGCTGGCAGGCGGGCAGCACTGCTCCAAGCCGGCTTTCCAACTGGGCATGGGTGGCTGGACAGGCAGGCCCCAGCTGGAGGGGAAGGACTATATATATATATATATATGGTGGTTTGTTTATTTGCTATTCTGAGAAACAAATGAAATAAATGGGGAATATTTAAGGTTAGCTCCATCACTGAGTGAGCACGGAAATGCTTTCTTGTGAAACAACTTGATTGGGAATCAAACCTGCAACCTATCAGTATAAGGGACGATGCTCCAACCAACGGAGTCCCCTGACCAGGGCAGCAGGACCCTAACGAACAAGACAACAGGTCACAGATAACACCTGAAATAGACTCCAAGCCTTAGAGTCAACAGAGTTGGAAAAACCACCCATCAGCCACCAGCTGAGCAAAGTGCAGCCCCCTCTCCTCTTCCATAGCCAGGCCTGCCTCTGGGAAGAAAGACCAGGTGCAGCCCACACCACGCCCCAGAGAGAGGGCTGTCACCTCCATGTGCTTTGCATCTCAGTCACCGATTGCCACGTGGGCACCGGTCACCACACTCCGGCCCCCGGTCTGCGCCGGTAGAGGCTGAGTTGGTTTTCTTAAAAACACAGAAGCCAAGGAAGCGGAGCGTACTCCTCCTGGAGCGGCCCTCGGGTGATGGTGTTTTTGCCTTACCGCCTTCCTGTTTCGGTATTGACATCTTCCCTGTAAGAATTCTGTCAGGTGGTAAGGTTATGAGTCACAAGGATCAGACCAGTAGGAGCTTGCAGGAACTAAAACGAGCAGCTCGCTCATATGCCAGGCACTGTCTTAAGTGCTTTTCATATATTTACACACTTGATCCACATAACAAACAACCTTATGAGGGAGGGAGGCACTAGCATCATCCTCATTTCACAGATGAGGAAATGGAGGCACGGAGAGGTTAAATACTTTGCCTGAGATTCCACAAACAGCTACTGGCTGAGCCGGGATTTGAACCCAGACATGTGACCAGGCCCTTGGGCACTATATTCTCCTGCTACCTAACCACCCATTAGCCACCAATAGAGCAAGTGTCAAACATACGCTGGACAATTTAGGTCACAGTGGCTCATTTTATCATTAAAAAAATTTTTGATATATATTATTGATTTCAGAGAGGAAGGGGATCAAGCGGGCAACCCAGACATGTGACTTGGCCAGAGTGGAACCAGGGGCCCTCTGTCAGTAGGCCGATGCTCTATTCACTGCAATGAACCAAACCAGCCAGGGCGCTCAGATGGGAGAGCGAGGCTCCAAAAGGTGAGGTAGTATGTCCAAAGATCCACAACTAGCAAGCAGCAGAGCCAGAATCTAGATCCACGTATTTTCTGATCTGATATTTTTTTCTACTTGACCAGGCACTGAGCATGAGGCGAAGGCAGCTGTTTTGAAGTGGGTATTCCTCCCAGGAAAACCAGTGGCCAGGAAGGATAAACTCGCTCCTTCTCTCTCTCCATTCGAAGAGGGAGATGGAGGTCCCGTGAAGAGCAGACCTCACAGGCCACTTGAAATGCGGTGGCTTCCTTTTTACGGCAATCGGCTTGCGCATTGCAGAGGAGAGTGGGGTGACAAAAATTACTCAAGAATGAGAGCGTTCCCACCCACTCTCCTACACTCGGGTTCTGTTTAGGTCTTCCTCTTTCTGATCCCTTAAAGGAGAAAGCGCCCTGAACAGAGCCACAGGTATTAGCTACTGGCTTCTGCTTTCACTTGAATCATGTGCACACTACAGGGAAGATGAAGCAGGTTGAATCAATTGAAAATAGGCCCCACAGTCAGAAAACTTCCCGTTTCTTGAAGGAAGTCAAGAAGTGGGGTTAAATAAAGTTCTAGGCTACTTTAAGTAAATCATAGAGGTTTCATACAAAAAAAAAAAAAAGAAGAAGAAGTGGGGTTAGATACCCTAGTGTTACTAGTACCAGCCTGCTAGTGGGAGTTGGGGTCAAAGGTCACCCGGACCCCACAGCTCTGGACCACCACGTTGCCACTTCAGACCTCCATGTGACACTAAGTATGCACACAGTTCTGGTTGCCTATTTTCTTCTACACACCACACACACACACACACACACACCACACACACACACACCCACACACAACACACCACACAATACACTGTACACAACACACACATACACACCACACAAACTCATATACATACCATACACCACACCACACCCAACACACACACAGACACCATACCACACACATACACCACACTACACACACTCACGCACAGGGCCTGGCTGGACAGAGACTCCTTAGGAGACCAGGGCACAAAACTGTGCCCACTGCCCATGGGTCCGTGGAGTGAAGAGGCCCAGGACCCCTGGGCTCAGGAAGGTCAGGAGCTCAACGAGAAGAGAAAACAGCCCTGGGGGAGGCCGGCCAGAACCGGACAAGCACATGCTACCATCACTGAACCTGCCGCCCCCCTGACAGGTCTGACGGGAGCACAGGGAGCTGGCCCCACAGCGCTCTGCCCGTTTAGTGCACGTCACCGGGGTGGGCTCTGCTGGTCCCGTCTGTGTGTGGGAAGAACAGTCTGGCAAGAGCTGTCTCCACACTCATGAGGCAGCTTATCTGCACTGACAGGCTGAGAGCAGGAAAGTCCACAGCAGCCACAACCACACAGACACCTCCCCCAGCAAAGGCCTAATGGCCAAACCTCTCAACAGCCATGTTTGAGGTGGGCAGAGCCAGGAAATGCATTTTGGGCAGATGGATTGCTAGACTTCAACTGTACTGTCCTCCTGCTCTCCCTCCCGGGATTCTGGGCTGTGGCTTGGATTCTACGCTACCTGCCTCACTCTGCCACGGCCCCGCCTTCGGGCCTTTGCAGTTGCTGTTCCCTCGGCCAGCAGCTCTTTAGTCAAGATGCCACCTTCTCAGGGAGGCCTTCCCTGCCCACTCCATTTAAAACACAATGCCTCGCTCAGCACTCCTTTCTGCCCTGCTCTCTCCTGCCAGCCCACTCACTGCAGGTTTTACCTGTTTCCTGCCCCCTCTGCCACCATGTGAGCTCATGATGGCAGGGACTGTGGCCTATTGTTCAGTGCAGAATCTCCAGTGCCCAGCATAGAACCTAGCACCAATTAGATGCTCAAATGTTTCTTGAAATAAAAAATAAAAAAAATTGCTGCCCTGGCCCATGTGGCTGAGCTGGTTGGCTGTTGTCCTGTGCACCAAAAAGTTACCGGTTTGATTCCTGGTCGGGGCACATGCCTGGGCTGAATCCCAGGTAGGGGTGAGCAGGAGGCAGCCAATTGATGTTTCACTCACATTGATGTTTCTCTCTCTCTCCCTCTCCCTTCTTCTCTCTCTAAGAAGCTTAAAAACAAACAAACAGCCGAAACCGGTTTGGCTCAGTGGTAGAGCGTAGGTCTGCGGACTGAAAGGTTCCAGGTTCGATTCCGGTCAAGGGCATGTACGTTGGTTGTGGGCACATCCCCGGTGAGGGGTGTGCAAGAGGCAGCCGGTCGATGTTTCTCTCTCATCGACATTTCTAGCTCTCTATCTCTCTCCCTTCCTCTCTGTAAAAAATCAATAAAATATATTTAAAAAAAAAAAACACCACAAACAAACAAAAAAACTGCCTATGCAGAGCATGTGGGCAGGGGCTGGGCAAACAGAAATGAGGAAGGGTCTGTGCCCTGGAATGCCACCTGTTGGAGGAGACTGCCATCCCACAAGCAGGAGAGATGATCACACCACGTCCAGCAAGATCCAAGGTGGGCCTGCCAAACCAACATGCCTGTCTCGGGGTGCCCAGCGGGTGGGCAGAGCCAGGCTTTCACCCAGCCTGGAGACCGGGTAGTAGGTAGACCTCTCCTCATTGGAGAGGCCAGTGACTTAACGCCCAGGGACTGAATCAGGAGCCAGCAGAGTGGACCCGGAGAAAAACAGAGCCCAACCCCAGATTCCGCACATCTGGCCAGGCCAAGGCATGACACCCCACGATCAACACCAGGCAGTGGGCAGACGAGAGAAAGATGCTTCCTTTTCAAAGCCCAACGAGCATCCCCTGCCCCAGGGGACAGAGCACAGGGCCAGCGGGTGGGCACCCTCTGGTCAGGCTGTCCCCCCTCTGGCCATGGCCCTCAGACCCTGAGGCGCGTGCCTTCCGGGAACTGTTCGCCTGCTGCTTTACTGGGAGCCTCTCCCGCCCCCTCCACCTCCTGCCTCCCCCATGCCTAAAATATGTAACATGAAGTAAAATTGTGAAGCCCCTCAAAGCAGGACCAATAGTGAAGTATCTCTTGGCATAACAGGCCACGTCAGAGGAGGAACTGCAGCCGTGGGAAGGAAGTTTCTAGCCACTTTGGGGGACGTGTGTGTCGGGGGGGGGGGGGGGGGGGGGAGTTACAGGAAGAGCTGTGAGCCGTCAGAGAGAAAGCCCTCGTGTGGGCAGCTGGTTTTAGCAGGAGGGTCGGGAACGAGGAGGCTCCGGAGGGGCCAGTGTGCTTTAGGGGAGGGCACCAATGCTCTGAAGAGAGGGAAGGGGGTAGGGGTGGGGGGAAACACGGCCTGTGGCGTATCCACCAGGAAGTGCTCACGCTGTAGCCCAGAGCCTCCCCGGGGCAGGCCACTCCAGGTGCCCTAGTTTCTTCTCCGTTTTCTTCCCTCCCTGGACGGAAAGCCCTCTCCATGATCTGACGACAGGCAGTCTCCGCTCCTGATCTTCCTTGGGACAAAGGTCATACCTCGCTAATTTAGCTCCTCCCCTAGGCACAACCTTATCTCCACAGGGCCTTAGTCATCCACCCCACCCCCTCCACCAAAGCCCAGGGTCCCCAAAATTACAAAGCTGTCCCCCCCAGTAGGTGGTTTACCCAAGCTGCTCAAGGTCCATGGTCTTCACTGGTTTTCCTCATTTCTTCAGGCCACACATTGGGGGGTAATAGGGGGGGGAGGCAAGATGATACACCTTACACACACACACACACACACACACCTCACAGACACCTTAGAAGACAAGCCAGATCAACTAGCCCAACAGCTCAGAGGAGTTATCAGTCTCCCAACTGACTACAAACATCTTTCCGGCAGTGTTTACAGTAGCCCCTGGGCATGTAATTAGCAGTTGAAGGTCTATCTGGGTAAGCTGGTGCTGGGGAGGTGGCAAGACACCAATCACTGGCAGTGACTCCCAGGGACTCCACAGAGGCTGAGTTTGATGGTTACCAGACAGAGGTCCCCACTGCCAAGGTCTGGGAGGCACACAACTGGTGCCCTACCCGCTTTGAGATTCCTTTTCCATAACCTGACATCAGTGCAACCACACCTCACCAGGGGAAGGACCTGGGGATGCCTCGGGATACACCTGCCCCACTCACTCCCTTCCCAGGAGCCCAAGCCGTGGGCGCTGCCTCCAGGGAGGGTGGCCAGGGAAGGAGTGATCACCAGAAACCAGCCCAGGGGGTGCTGCCCAGGCTGCATGCAGGAAGGTGACCTAGAAATAAGTTAGTCAAGGAATATGGCATGTCCCTCAGGGCCGAGTGGTGTGTGTGTGTCCGTCACCTCCAGCCACCTCTGGGAGAGCGGGGCTAGGGAGACCGGGACATGGGAAAAGGGGGCATTGGTGGGTATGCAGGGATGAGCAGGGGGAATGTCCCGGGCTGAAGAGGGACCAAGGTCCTCACGGAATAGAGGGAAAGTGGGAGGGAGAGTGGGAAAGAGCTGTGACAATAGCAACTACTGCTGGAACCCACCTGCGCTGACTCGGGGCGCACGAAGGGGTGGGAGTCCCGCACAGCTGGGGCCTCCTCAGCATCCTGGCTGGGAAGGGACAGGCTCTGTCCCCACACCCCCAACGAGGCTGGCTGTCCCTCGGGCCCCGCAGAGTCCCCCGGAGAGAAGAGGGGAGCGGGGGAACAGGCTCCGTGCCGCCGCCAAGAGCTGCGGGGAAGCTCCCCCGCGCACAGCCCGCTTGGGGCTCGGCGGCGGGGGCAGGAGCAGAGCTGCGTCAACACCAGTGGGCAGGGGGTGGCGTGGGTTGGGAGGATGCTGGGGTGATGGTGGGACGTGAGGGTCCCAAAGGAGACGTCCAGACCAACGACCTTTTTTCCTGGCAACTATCCCCCCCAAAAAACAACTTTCTGAAACTGCACCTGAGACAGAAGCGGCCACCTCCCTCCGCGCCCCAGCGCCAGTCGTGCCCACCATGGCCCCTGGGTGCAGGCACAGGGCCCGGAATGGGCAGCGGCTTCTCCCCTCGGCCCAGCGAGCCGCGGGCCGCAGGTAACCCGACCTCCCTCCGGGCCAAGGCCGAGAGGGCGGCCCCTCCCTGGGCGGGAGCTGGCGCCGGGCTGCGGGCGGGCGAAGTTCCACACTCGCTCCGGCCACTTCCCGGCCCAGGGTCCGGGCCGGCCAGGTGCCCCTCCAGCCCGAGCCCTGCGGCCGCGGCTTACCTGACTCCCGGGGGCCGGCGGGGTGCGCATTCCAGGTCCGATCGCAGGTCGGGGCGCCGCCGAGAAGCGGGCGGACGCGGGTGGCGCGCGGCGGGGAGGGACGTGGCGGGCGGCGCGGAGAGAGTGGCGCGGCCACCGGCGCGGCTGGCGGATCGCACGCTGCGGCCCCCGCGGGAGATGCCGGCCCCGCCCCCGCCCGCGCCGGTTGCCGGGAGACCCGCGTGGGCCGAAGGGTTCTTTGTATCAAAGCGGCCGTGACATCACGAGGCGCCCGGGATCGGAGATCGAAGGGGCGGGGCTTGGGGCGAGGGGCGGGGCCCGAGGAGGCGCCGCCTGGGAACCCGAGCCACGTGGGGCGGGCCCAGGTAGCCACGCCCCCTAAGGTAAGGGGCAGGTGCCTGGGGCGGTGTCGACCAATCGCCGCGGCCAGGGGGCGGGCCCAGGCGACGCCGGTCCCAGGGGGCGCTGCGGTGAGCGGAGCTGGTCGGGGCCCGCCGGAACCTGCACCGCCAAACCTGCACCGCCAGGTCACCATCGCCCGGGTTCGGGCCGCCAGGACCTGGGTTTGCGGAAGACCGAAGGCAGTTCCTCCACCCGCGCCTGCCTGGCGGGCTCTGCGGCTGCCGCTGTCCATTCAGTGCACTCTGCTTGTGGTCACCGCGCTGCGAGACTCTGACCAGAGCTCCCCGGCTCACGGCTGCGAACCCCAACGAAGACCTGCCAACACCTACCCCCAACTTCTCGCCGCCGCCAGAGTCTCGTGGTGGCACCTACTTTGACTCTCCTCCTTCATCCCACCGATAACCTTCCCATTTTTTCGTGTGAAGTCCAAGTTGTCTTCATAGCCAGCCCGGTAATACAAAGAGGCTACAGGAGCTGAAGCCGTGGCCAGCAGTTCCCTGGGTTAGAGCCTCGTCCAGATGTACGGAGGTTTCGGTCTCCTCCAGTCAGGGCACATACGGATAAGCAACCAATGAATACATGGATAAGTGGAACAGCAATCGATGGTTCTCCCTCTCTTTAAAAATCAATCAATGACAATACAAAAAGACAACAGGAACTAAAACACAAAAAGGAAAGGACCCTTTCTGTTGAATCCTGGTAAATACAATCTAAGTCGAAACGTCACTATGCTCTGGATTAAAAGGAGGTGAAGACGCAAAGCAGCAAACATTGCAAATGTGGTTTCCCTGTCGCTGGATGTTGCGTTGTGTAACTGGGCCAAGGGAAACATTTATCTTCCTGATTATCTGGCCCAGGTCAGGGGGAAGCCACCTTTGCTTTTCCTGAGCTTTCATTGACCAACAAGGTAGCACTTTGGTATGGTCAAGGCCTGTCACCCAGCCAGCTGTCCCCGTGCACATGCGCATACACACACACACACACACACACACACACACACACACAGCTTTCCAGCTTTCTGTCCTCTTCTCTCTGGCTCCTTGCTCTCAGCTCCCTTCTCCCCAATCTCTCTCCTGCAAATGAATTCACAGTTGCCCCTTCGTTTACCAGAATCTGTCTCTGAGATAAAGCATCCCACTGGGGCTCCCAGACTTGCTGGGGGCTCCCCCAAAAAAGAACAGCATTCGCCAGAGGCAGACCTGGCAAGGGCAGTGTGTGAGGGGAGGGGGTGCAGTAGGGGTGAGGTGGAAACGCCATGGCTGCTGCTTACACCTTTCAGTTCAGAGGTCTCAGTATGGAGGCCGCAGGGACAGCTACCCAGTCACTTAGCTGTCCCTGACACACAGGAACCCTGTGGTGGATCATCAAGAACACTGGCTTTGGACTAAGACACAGGAATTTGATTCCTACGGGCCAGTTGTGACCTGGGAGGAGTTATGTAACCTCTCGGTGTCTGCATCTGCTCCAGCTCCTGGTTATGGCCAGTAGAATGAATGAACCCCAGCCTGGCTCCGTGATTAGGCGTGTGAGCTCCAGAGCCAGAGCCAAAGGTCATATCTTGGCTTCATCCCCTTGTAGCTGGATGTCGTCTGTAAACTGGAAAGAGTAGTAGTATGTATGTACTTTAGGATTGTTGTGAGGATCAAAATCATCAAAACCCATAAAATACTTAGAAAAGGACCTGGCATAAAGCACGTGCTGAGTGAACAGTAGTCATTGTCAATGAGCCTATGGCAAGAGGCTGGGAAGAACTGAGGTGAGGATTAGCACCCGAGCAGCTTGTGGGAGCATTCAGGACGCTGGCTTTCGAGGGGAGCTCTGACATCTTCCATAGGATTCAAGGAAACAGTGATTTTTTTTGGGGGGGGGGGGGATGACTGTGTCTGAAATAAAATGTGGGAACTAAGGGCTCCAGCTCAGACCAGAGCTCCTAAAGGACTCGGTGTCCTGTGTTCAAATAGGGGCTAGGAGAGAATTACTAGGAAATATAGTCCTGCCTCCTGAGCACCCCCTCCCTCAGAAGGCCAGGGGTAAGCTACCCCATCGCTTAGCGTGGATGTGTCCTGGATGTTATAAAATCAAACCATTTACACCGGGAAGACTCTCTGGATACATACCTAATGAACTCTTCCCCAGCTATGGCTGGAAAGACAGACGCTCAGAGAGGGTTGGGGATTTGTGCAAAGCCACACAGTGAGATCAGATAAGCAGGGCCTGACATCAGGCTCCTGGCTGCCAGTGCGGGTTCCTCTCCTTTCCACTCTGACGGGGATGCTTTCCTGATGGAGGGAGACAGGCAGGCTGGGGAGTGGCGGGGCGTGGACTCCTTCACAGGCTCACCCAGAGCTGTGAGAGCCCTAAGGGTGTCTGCCTTGACTTCAGGAGAAAGAACCAGCTCATCCAAAACAGAAACCACCTCCCAGGGACTGTAACCAGGAATAATTTTCAGAGGACAAAGCCACTGTGATTCATTCTTCTTATGATATGAAAGGGACTCTGCCATGGTCAGTACGAGGCTACTCCCATGGTGTTGAAGGCCAGAGCCAGAGAGAAACGGGCAGAGTGTTGACAAGCCGGAGTTACCATCCTCCAGAAACTGATGAGGGTGGAAAACACGTGGCCACGTGGGTGATCCAGGTGAAGGGAGAGAACAGTAAGTTCTCCCTGTACCACAGCTTCCTGCCTGTGTCTGTTTTCCTCCTGCTGTCACCATGCAAGAGGTAGCTCAACATCAGGTGTTGTAAAGAGGCAGTGTTTGGTGAAAAGAGACATGTTTGGGGCCATATGTAAAGATGGGCTAAGCATGTATGACATCGGTGTAACAGGAAAAGAGCTTTCTGAGAATTACCAAAGTATTAGCATTAGTCAAGCAACTGATGCCAACCAACTTAAAAAAAAAAAAAAAAAAAAAAAAAAAAAAAAAAAAAAGCATTAGGTCCTATGGTTCTCAAACTGGGTTCCTTGGGGTTCTGTGGGGACCCTGCCAAAGGGAGGAGATGCCCCAGGTGAGTGATAGCTCCACTTCTGTCTGCTGTACATGTGGACTGTGTGTGAACAAAGTACTTGCATAAGATGTCATGTGAATAAAGGGTCCTGTGGCTTTAAGGGTGTTTCAAATCACTGGTCTGGCCCAGCAGGCCTATGAACCAGGAGGTCATGGTTTGATTCCTGGTCAAGGGCACATGCTCGGGTTGAGGGCTCAGTCCCCAGTGTGGGGTGTGCAGGAGGCAGCCGATCAATGATTCTCTCTCATCATTGTTGTTCTATCTCTCTCTTCCTCTACCTTCCTTTCTGAAATCAATAACATACATTTTTTTTTTTTTTTAATCACCGGCCTGGTATAACCATTCCTTTCCCAGAGAAAGGAGCCTCAGAGGTGGGAAAGAGCTTCTCTTCGCACAGGTGCCCTCAGTGGTGGGTCCAGGATTAGGGCTGAGCCTCATGACTCTGTCTAGTGCTCTCCCAGACAGACATCATCATCAACCAGGTCTGTCAACATCAGCCCAACCCGGTCGCACACTGGACATCCCTGTGCCCAGCCACAGTATGGCCGGCTGCCGCTCTCTGTGCGGGAAAGCTCTTCCCGCAGCTGGCGCAGACCTGCCCACAGACGCTGTCCCCGCACAGTCAGAAAGTAGCAGCCCTGAGCGTGAAGCCTCAGCTTTCCAGTCCAGAGGACAATTTCAGCCTTTGATATTGTAAGCCCAGGCTTCAAAAAGGAAAAACAGGCATAAGGAGATAGGCAGGACCTGGGGTTCTGTGGCTTTAAAGGTGCCCGTTGACAAATGGGGGAACGTTGTTCCCAATCTCCCACTTAGAAACAATGGGAGGACGTGTCTATGGAACCCTTCCACTCCACAGGGCCTTGGCCTTGGCCTTGTCCCAGGGGCCTGTACTGGGCCTAGAAGAGAAGGGCACCTGGGACCATTCCTTCCCTGGACATTGCTAAGATCCCTTCCAGTTCTACAACCCCCGCTAGCCCAGGAACAGATGTGGGACCAGGTACGCATCCTGAAAATGGGAGCGAGTCCCTTTCCCTGGCAGTCACCTCAGTGCTGGTGACTGTCCCGTGGCCAGGATGCCTTCCCCCGGGGCTGGCTTCCCTCGCCGTGTCTGGCTGGACGCTGGGCAGCCGGGGAGGGACAAGGTCTGACTGACTCTGGCTGAGTGTTCCCAGAGACCACGCTCTATTTCTGTCAACCTGTGTACTCATGAGCAATGGTTTTCTTACGCAAACCCAACGGGAGGGAAAAATGGTGAGAAGACCTGCGTTTCCTCTGACTCATTCCATCAGCTAAGAGGAGGGGGTGGCAGAGAAGGAGGAAGTCAGACCAATCTTTTAACTTGAACTGGGTGAGGCCAAGGAGGAAAAACTCCTCTTTTCTTGACTCTCCCTAAAGTCAGGTGACTGCAAAAACCAAGAGAGCATAAACAGCTCTCCTCTCCTACAAACGCCCGCCCTCCCCACCCTCCTCCTCTCCCCTCCTCCTCCTGGGCCAGGCAGCCTGTGTCTCAGACTTTTAGTTCCCAAACTGCACCACTCGACTCACTGGGGGAACTAAAAAGTGTCCGTGTGTCCGGGTCATATCCCATAGCAACTGAACCCAAACCTTTAGGGTGGGAGTCAGTGGGAGCTGTTTTAAAGATTCCCAGGTGATTCCAATGCAACCGAGTTTAGGAACTGCTTTGCTAGAGGCTTGCTGGCTACAGTGGGAGTTGGAGCAATGACAGGGTTGAAGGCATCATTTGCTTGTTCGTTCGTTCATTCATTCCTTCCTTCATTCACAAACACGTAATGAAGAGCTTTTTTGGACCAGACCCTGTTCAAGGTGCTGGAGACACAGCTGTGATCCACACAGTCTTGGTTCTCCTGGTGCAGTGATTGGCAAACTCATTTGTCAACAGAGCCCAATATCAACAGTACCAACAATGGAAATTCCTCTTGAGAGCCAAATTTTTTAAACTTAAATTTCTTCTAACGCCACTTCTTCGAAGTAGACTTGCCCAGGCTGTGGTATTTTGTGGAAGAGCCACACTCAAGGGGCCAAAGCCACAGTTTGCCGACCACTGCCCTGGAGGAACATTCTGGTGGGGGAAATCAGACAGCGAAGAAATAAATGAAGAAATGGTATACATGACTCCTACTACGAAGGAAACCAGCCCAGGGTAGAGGGTAGAGAAACGTTGGGGGGAGAGGTCTATTTTCACCCTGGACGTAGGCTAAGGTGACCAGATCGCCCCGCTTTTGGTGGGACAGTCCCAATCTCTAACATTTTTTCCCCACCACCCGTGGCATTTTAAAAAAGTCCCGGTTTTTAAAAAATCGGGAGTTTTTTAAAACGCCGCGGGATTCGGGAAAAATTGTTAGAAATCAGGGCTGTCCTGCCAAAAGCGGTCGTAGGCATTGATTTTTGCTCCATGAGAGGGTAGCTGTGCCCCTCCTCGTTATCTCGGATTTTATCCTGCTTTCTGGCTAAAATAGCTTCCTCCTGACAATCAAGGTCCTGCCTCCTGCCCGTCACAGAGCCCAGCCTTCCTGCTCACCTCTTTCCCTTCCATCTCTCTAAGTTCTGCACACATCCTCCTCTCCTCTCTCAGCAATAACATGTGACCCAGGGCCTGGGCAAGGTGCATAATCCATTAAGGATCATGTATGTGTAGCCCACAGAGGATTTTAAGTTGTGGGGTAGGAGAGGTCACGTGGGACAGTGGAGAGAGCCCCAAACTCTGTGTCAGAAGACCTAGACCTGAGGTCTGACTCTGCCACTTACTGGCAAAGGGTCAGTCACTTCACCTTGCCAAGCCTCCTTTCCTCACCACTCAAATGGAAAGACTGACCAATTCCGTAAGAGCATTAAAAGGAAGATGTCAGCCCGGACCGGGCGGTTCAGTAGATGGGAGTGTCATCTGTACACCAGTGTTTCCCAAAGTGTGGTCCGCGGACCCCCAGGGGCACGGGAAGAATTTGGTGGGGGTACGCATTGCACCGGAGTTGGGTGGGGATATGCACTGCACCGTGCTTAGCTGCACCTAATTCTACGTTCTCATGAGTATGAGGGGTACTCAGCATTACGAAAATTATAGAAGGGGTACACATATGTCAAAAGTTTGGGAAACACTGCCGTACACCAAAAAGGTTTGATTCCCAGTCGAGAGAGAGGGGGGGGGTGGGGGGGAGTCAAAGACTTTTGGAAAGTATTTTGCAATTATGGGACCTTTTTATCATCATCTAGGCCTATATAGCCATGGAATCACAGAAATCACATTAAAGTTTAAAAAGATCCTATCTTACAATTGGGAAACTGGAGAGAAGAGATGACTTTCCCACAGTCACAGGCTTGATGGCAGAGGATGCACACTGACCCCAGGAAGGGGGAAGGGTCTGGAGTAAACCGGGGACACTATTTTAATATCAAACATTTTACTTCCTCTGGCCACTAAGCAAACTTCTATACATCCTTCAAAACCCCTCTCAGGTGCCTTCTCCCCATGGCACCACCGGATACCTAGGGCTATGCATTAGTCAGGGGCCCTTTCAGTCGTTAGCAGGTGTGCAAACATGTATGTCCTGGGTATAGTAACTCACCAGGGAGACCCTGCACTTAGGTGCTGGGGTCCAAATGCTGCCTCCATTGCCCTGACATCTACATCCTCAAGCTGCAGTTTCTATATACAATGGGTCAGGAAGGGGTGCGGGGTCCTGTGCCCAGCTCCTCTAGCTCCAAGCCCAGGCTCCTCCTTCAGCCCCCCAGCTTGGCTGCTGGGCTGTGCTCTCTGCTGGGCCACCCCCAGCCCCCACCAGGGCTGCTCTGGAATGCAGCCTGCCCACCACCCTCAGGGCTTTGCAAAAGGGTGTTGCCCAGGCGGCCTCTGACCCCTCCTGGGAGGTCTCCCTGTGTAATTATGACCTACAGCAGGGTCACGCTAGGGTGGTGGTCGTTAATCTCAGGAATGCGCCCCACTCCCGAGGAGAGAATTACGTTTAGATAAGGATGGAAGTCCATGAAGGCAACTGCACCTCTTATTTCAGGCCAGAAGGACATATACCGAGCTGAAATGGGTTTGGCTCAGTAGATAGAGCGCCGGCCTGCAGACTGAAAGGTCCTGGGTTCCATTCTGGTCAAGGGCATGTACCTTGGCTGTGGGCACATCCCCAGTGTGGAGTGTGCAAGAGGCAGCTGATCGATGATTCTCTCATCGAAGTTTCTAACTCTCCCTCTCCCTTCTTCTCTATAAAAAAAAAATCAATAAAATATATTTAAAACAACAACAAGAAAGGACGTATACCGAAGGGCTTGACATTCCACTTTGAAAGCAGACACAGCCTCCCCTATAGTGGTGCCCTAAATTACCCTCATCGCTATAGTTAAAAAGCACCCCAAACCACAACAAACAAGCCACCCCATAAACTGCCTGTTTTTTCCTGGGCTGTGGGCTCTGCTCTGTGAGAAGGCAGTGAGGGGGCCTGGGGAGAATGAGGCCCAGTCCTGACGGTGGTTCCCCGGGGGCCCGGGGCCAGCAGCTCACTGGGACCCGCCCGGGACGGGCCAGGCTGCCCAGGAAAAAACAGGCCGTCACAGCAGCAGACGGGATGGGCTCATCTGGAGCCGGGAGCGGCCTCCCGTCTCGGGCACACACACCTCCTTTGTGGCTCCCCTTCCAGGGCCGGGCCGGGCCCGGAGAAACCGAAGGCGCCAGGCCCCAGAACACTGAGCCAGTGTTCCTCCCACTCAGGGGAAACCACACGCCCGCCAGGCTTGGCCGCAGCCCGAGGGCTGAAGGAGCCGCTGTGTTCAGGTAGACACCGGAGAGGCCCCAGGCCCGAGGAGGCCAGGCAGGAGAGCCGGGCCGCTCTCAGGATAGCCTAAAAAGAAACCTTTCTTCCAGGCCAGGCCCCCGCCCGCGAGACCACAAGGGCACATTCATGGGAGTGACGTGCTCCTGGGAGAGCCCAGCCCCGGTTCAAGCCCAGCTCTGCCCTTACCTCCCACTGCTTGCACATAGTCAACTCTATTTCTTATTTTATTTTATTTTTTATAAATATATTTTATTGGTTTTTTACAGAGAGGAAGGGAGAGGGATAGAGAGTTAGAAACATGGATGAGAGAGAATCATTGATCAGCTGCCTCTTGCACACGCCCCCCTGGAGATGTGCCCACAACCAAGATACATGCCCTTGTCCGGAATCGAACCCAGGACCTTTCAGTCTGCAGGCTGATGCTCTATCCACTGCACCACACCGGTTAGGGCTCAACTCTATTTATTTTTTTTTAAATACATTTTTCTTGATTCCAGAGAGAAAGGGAGAAGGACAGAGAGACAGACACATCAATGATGACAGTGAGTCATTGATCGGCTGCCTTCTGCACGCCCCACATTGGGGATCAAGCTCACAACCCAGGCCAAATGCCCTGACCGGGAATCGAACTGTGATCTCCTGGTTCATAGGTCGACAATTAACCACTGAGCCACGGCGGGCAACTCTTGTACTTTACAGTAGCTCTGTGAACACGGAGTCAATGACTACAATAGCCCCTACCAGCCCCTGATTGCTGCAACGTTTTCATCCACCGATCGATACGTAGCCTTGCTTTGAGCGTGTTTATTTCAAGACCCCTCGTTTAACAGACGGTGTTGGTGCGTTAACATTGAACTCTGCCGGCAGCCCAGCCCCTGGGGCCTGCACAGAGTCGGTCTGACACGTGTTCTCCATAAGGCATGGCGCGAGGAACACACGGCGGCACATTAGTGCCACGCGTGGGGGTCGCTTAAAACAGCAAGATCACCAACAGAAAGCCCCCGAGTGCAAATCACTGAAAAGACGGCTCCAAAGACACGTTTACAATCTGAGCAGAGAGAGGAGCAATATCTTGTTCAACCTCGGCGGGCGACCCCCGTGGTCGATACTCTGGTACTGACACGAATGATGGTGAAAACGTGGCCGGTATGGATGAGGGGAATGGGTGACAGGTTTCAGCAAGCAGGCCAAGTGCAAGTACAGATTCTGCCAAAAACGAGGACCAACTGTGTGTTTTAGGGTTATGTGAAGTGAAATGACTCATGAAGGGTATGTAGCATAGCAATATTGTCACTTCTATTACTTGCTGAAGTGTCTTTCCTTGCACTTTTCTGACAGGTGAAGCCCAGAGCCAAGGGTTTCAAGTCTGGGGCTGGGTTTTATTTATTTTATTTTATTTTTAATATATTTTATTGATTTTTTTACAGAGAGGAAGGGAGAGGGAGAGTTAGAAACATCGATGAGAGATTAACATCAATCAGATGCCTCTTGCACACCCCCTACTGGGGATGTGCCCACAACCAAGGTACATGCCCTTAACCAGAATCGAACCCAGGACCCTTGAGTCTGCAGGCTGATGCTCTATCCACTGAGCCAAATCGGTCAGGGCTGGGGCTGGGCTTTAATCACACCTCTTCCATTTGCCAGCCAGGAGCCCTCAGGCTAAGATGGTTCTCCTTCCTCCCCCTTTCCTCTCCGGCTCTGCTTTCCCACTGCTCACCCCCGCTGAGGACTGTGTAATAGAAGGAACCAGAGGGACCTGTCCCCTCCACAGGGCCTGCAGCCCCGCTGTGCAGGGGCCCGCACTGCTTCCTTCCACCTCCATGCACCGTTCACAGTGCCCCCTTCCCCCCACTCCGGTCCTTAGCTCCTGCACCTGCCCCACCCACCGTGCCACTTCCTGCATCCTCAGTTTCTCCTCTCCCTTAGTTCATCTCCTTACCAGACTACGCCCTGGCTTTGAAAAATCCCTCCTGGAATCCCATGAGGTGGAAAGGAGCAAGCCAGAGCATTGTGGGCCAGCATCCTACTTGAACTTGCTTAGCCTGGCTCCTAGGACGCCTCGCCTCCTCCCACCCCCCAAGAGTGACTTCTTGGTGGCTGCTGCTGGCTCCCAGGCCCTTCCTCGGCTCTAAATGTTGCCAGACTGTGTCAGGCCGCTCTCCTCCCCTTTTTCCCATGGGTGGGTAGGGGTGGGGTCCCATCCCGTGCTGATGCCTCCCAGCCTGGACCTCCTCCCCTGCCCTCCAGGCTACTGCATCCAATCGCCTGTGGAGGGAGATTATTGGGGAGTGCCTTAGGGAGCACCCCCAAGAGGGAGACAGGATGGGGCTGGGAGAGGGATGTGCTGAGATACGTGTCACCAGGCCCCAGCTGATCCCACAGGCTTCTGAAGTCAGAATGGCCCTTCAGAGTTGCCCCCAAAAGAGGCAAGGGGACAAAACCCTGTACCCCCACATGGGCCAGTCGTGGGATAAGACGGCCCCGGGAAAGGGCCAGGCAGCCCCGTCCCCTGAGGGGGAGGGTGCGGCCCTTTCTGCAGACGGAGCACGAGTTCTCTGCCCTGCAGCAGAGTTGTGCGTGGCACACCACCTTCGGGTCTTCCCCTCCTCCTCCGGGAGGCCTCTCAGGCAGCAGATCCATTGCAGAACTTTTCCCTTCAAACCGGCTGCCTGCCTGGTCTCCACCCCCAGCCCAGCCAAGGGCATCAACATTCCCCCAGACCCCCCGGCCCCCGGACCCCCAGGTGAGAACATGGGCGAGTCCTGTCAGCTCCAGCGAGCCCACTTCCTGTCCCCACCACCTGACCCGTCCTTGGTCCTTGACTATCTTCCTTCCCTACTCGAAGGCACAGCTGCCTAACTGCTCACCCTCATTCACACCCACACCCCTAAGGATCTCTTCCAAAAAAACCGAAAACCCCCAGGATACGCCCGGAACTTCTCCCCTCCTCCCCCTTACCCTGTGCTCTCAGGCTCCTGTGCCCGGATGGATCCTCCTGCCAGTCCCCACTCCCCATCACTCACCAGCCACGCGGCCTTCCTGCATCTCTCAAACCAACCACACACTTCCCGCCTCAGAGCCTTACCCTTCCTGCTTTGTGCCCCACCCCCACCTCCACATGCCCCGTCCCTCCCCGGCCCCCTCCATCACTCTGCTTCATTCCCCTCAAAGCCCTTCTCTCTGTCCCTGTTTACAGGACTGACTTTCCTGTGTATGGGTTGCCTTCTCCCCTCAGAATAGTTCCTTGAGGGAAAGGCCCCAGTCTTCTGGGGGCAGCTGGACCTGGGGTGCTCAAGGCCGAGCCTCCCCGTGCACTGGGGTTCCTCCCGGGTGGGGGTGAGGACTATCGAGGGAGAGATGGGTACTGATGGGCTCACCATGGCTCAGCCGGCAGGGCCAGCTTACAGCCACTCCCTGTGCCGGCCCCAACCCCCCAGGGCACAATCCGCTGCTCCCTCACCAGCTCCAGGGAGCCAGACGCAGCTCTGCACAGTGTGTTTTTAATCCTCACCCAAGGATATGATTTTAGAGAGAGGAAAAGGAGGGAGGAAGGAGAGAGCGAGAGCAAGAGGGGGGGGGGAGGAGAGAGAGGACATTGATGTATAGAGCATAGGTCGGCTGCCTCTCTATGTGCCCCAACTGGGGATTAAACCCTAAACCAAAAATGACGCCCCAACCCACTGAGCCCCTCCCCCCGGCCAGAGCTGCACATGGCTGAGCTCCCCCAGGTGGTCAGGGACATAACCCCACCCTCCGGGTCCTGGCCCCAGGGTGTCCTGGCCGCAGGGTGTCCTGGCTCCAGGGTGGTGTGCTCAGCCAGGGCTAGGGAGCTGATCTCAGGTGAATTCCCTTTCCTGCTTCTTGACTCAGCATTTGAGGGCTTAAGCCACCAGACCAGCCACCTGCTTTCAGATACAAAAGCCCAGCCTGCCGGGCTCACTGCCACCGTAGGCACCAGGCAAGGGGCCTGCCAGCTGGCCAGTGACAGAGGGTGGCTCTCATGGTCACGCCTGCACTGAGAGCTCGGGTATCTGCTTCTGTCAACTCCAGCCTGTCACCCAGCACCTCCCGCCTCCCCGGCTCCTGTCAGGACCAGCTCAGGGCAGCCCTGGGCTACCTCTCTGGCCTCTGCAAGGCCTGACTTGGAGGCGGGGCTTCACCGCTGAGCTGGCTGCCCTTGGGCCACCTGCCGGACAGCTGAGCCTCAGTTCCGTTACCTGTAAAATGGGGATAATAACAGTATCTCTCTCGGGAGCATCTCTAATGGGGTGGGGTGTTGAATGGGGAAGGGTTCAGATCCCCTGACCTCGATAGGCACATGCTGTTATCACCACCCTGGCAATGACGTATTGTGCAAATGTTATAACCTGGGGTCCTTCTATAAAGCTTCCATCACACACACACACACACACACACACACACACACACACTTTTTTCATAAATGATTTTCAACCATCTGTTGCAGCTTCTACCAAGGACTCAAAGGAATATAAAAAGTGTCTTATGAAATATGAAAATTGACTTAAAAATAAAACGTGTATGAAAAACTCATCCACTATGTGGCTGTCTGTCTCCTCTATAAACTCCCCATAAACTCCCGTCAGGTTCAAGGGTAAGAATCCTATATGCTCATGTACCTCTCTGAACCTCAGTGTTCACGTCTTTGAAAGGAAGATCAGAGTGTCTACCACGCAAGACTGTTCTAAGGACCACCCCCCAAACAGGTTCAAGCACCTGGCAGAGGGGGTGGCACAGAGCAGGAGCTGAAGGAGAGTTAGCCCCACCCCACCCAGCCCAGCCCAGCCCATCTGCTATGAACCTGCTTCCTCTGTTGGATCATGAAAGCTCAGGGTCACCCGTTCCCCCGTCTGCCAGGCCTGTCTAGAAGCTCAGGGACAAGCCTGTGCCCCCACCGTGGTTTTCTAGGTCCAAAAGTTGGGCTCCTTCTGCTTCCCTATTTGTTTCTTGAACTCTGACCTTTGTCGTAACGGCTTGAGTGCATCTTGTGCCTCTCCCTGCGGGAACCCCAGGCCTCACAGCACCAAGGGCCCTTCCAGGAATACGTGAGCCAGGTGGGCAGAGCAGCAGGAGGAGGCTCTGTGCTCTGCATCCACAACGCCTGTGCTGAGGATGCCGGAGGGGGAACTGCTCTGGGACACCGATGCCCCGGGGGTCACAGCCACTTTGGTAGGAGTCCTAGTGTGACCACTGAGGTCAGGAAGTCACCTGAGCCTGCAAGGGCGCCTCCGCCTGTGTCAGCCCTGGGGGCCGTGGAAAGGGCTTCCGGCAGTCAGAATTGGTGGAGATTACATCCCAGCTCCACCGTTTGTTTCGTACGCAAGTCCGAACAGCAAATCCACTCCTCCCGCCCGCGTCTCTGTGCTCCTCAGCCCAGAGTCGCAGGAGAATCAATGAGATAACAGTTGCCTTTCCGTATGTCCCAAGTCAAAATTCTTCCCCCAGGCGTCCTGCAGCTTTCTCGTACCATCACCACTGCCCTGGGCACTGCCTAGTGGATGATCATCTGACGGCCTGGAGACCCAGCCAGACCGAAAGCTCCAGGAGGGACTCCTGGGCCCCAGCACAGCACCCGGCCCCTGGTGAACACGAACTGCGAGGCGAGCTCACGAATGAGCGTATCATGGGCACGGCCTCTGCCAAAACCGGTTGGCTCAGTGGATAGAGCGTTGGCCTGCGGACTGAAGGGTCCCAGGTTCAATTCCGGTCAAGGGCATGTACCTTGGTTGCGGGCACATCCCCAGTAGGGGGTGTGCAGGAGACAGCTGATAGATGTTTCTAACTATCTCTCTCCCTTCCTCTCTGTAAAAATCAATAAAATATATTTTTTTAAAAAGGACACAGACTGCACCAGCATCCTGCTCAGTGCTTCATGCACAACATTGCAGCATCTCATACTCATGACAAATCTGAAAGGCAACCCAAAGTTAACTCAGGGTCCTTACTCCATGCCAGGCACTGGTCTAATTCTACCAATATTGGCTCATTAAGTTCTTCCCAGTCCCACCAGGTAGACGTGTACACATCTGGATTTCCCAGAAAGCGAATGAAGCTTAAACTTCTAGGACCATCACGTGCTTGGGAGGGGCGACATGACCAGTGTGTTCACGTGGTCGGGAGCTTTATAAAATCTCTGAGAGTAGGAAACACTGAGATCCTTTACCTTAAAGAGAAATCCATGCGTTGTACGAGCTTGGGGTCCCACAACATCTGGTCCCACCGGGGTATGCACCCACTCTCCCCATTTCACAGATGAGGAAGCTGAGGCTCAAAAAGCCAAAGTAACCTGCCAAAGCCCTTTCTATTCTGCCACAGACCTCTCCAGCCTAGGGACAGAATGCTTGGACAGCGGTGACACGTGTCCACCCAAGGGCAGCTTTGTGGTTGTGGGTTCTTAGCTGAGGGAGGGAGGGAAGGAGGTAAGGAGGGAGGGAGGGAGGAGTGGGCTCGGGAAGAGAAGCTCTGAAAAGAAGGGTCCCACGTCCAGAGCCCTGAGCCCCAGCTCTTTGGCATCTGAGTCCCGGTTAATCTGACTATCTCCTGCACCGCCCCCACCCTGGTGACCCAAATCTACTGTTTGCCTTTCCAACTCCTGACAGCCAGCCCAGCTCACCCCAAATAAACCTGCTCTCTGTCCCCTCCTTCTTCTTCCCGGGCCCCTCTGCCTTTCCAGTACCAGCCTGGGGCAAACAAGAGCTGGCAGGCACTGTCCTCAAGGACAGCCCTCCCTTGCTGCTTTGCAAAGGCCTGTTTCAGCCGCCTGGCATTCAGTTACCTTCATTAGAATGGGCCCCGAGAGCCGGCCGGCACTGACCGCTCAGGGCAGATTCTATCGCGGCCGGGATGAAAGGAGAGAAAAAGCCTGGTCATGGAGCTGCCTTTCCCCAGGCCACTGGGAGGGGGCGGTGGGGCGGGAGGAGGGGTGCAGTGCCCTCCACAGGCTCCAATGGCTCACCCAGTTCCTCAGACTCCAGAGCCATTAAAAAATAAATAAATAAAAAATTGTATTTATTATTATTGATTTCAGAGAGGGAGGAGGAGGGAGGGAAACATCAATGATGAGAGAGAATTATTGATCAGCTGCCTCCTGCACACCCCATACTGGGAATCAAACCCACAAGCCGGGCATGTGCCCTGACCAGTAATCATACCGTGACCTCCTGGTTCATAGGTCGATGCTCCACCACTGAGCTCCACCAACTGGGCCTCAGAGCCAAGTTTGATGGTGAGAGACAGCTAGATGCTGGGCCAACTTTCCCAATCCCATCAGGACCACTCAGAGAGAATTAAGTGAGAAAGTGAAAGACTAGGGGTGTGTGTAGGGGAGAGGCGTGATGAGGAGGCAGAGGGAAGAGGGTTATCTCAAAGAAACAGCTTTCTGAATTCTAGAAAACTATTGGCTTTAAAGATACCCTGAAGGCTTTAACGCTGTTCCCCCAACAAGGAAGTGATCTTGTTGATGTAGGACCAGGAGAGCTGCTGACGGAAGATATTCTCAGACCAAAATGCAGAGATTTTCAGTGTGATTTCTTCCAGAAAGTGGAAACGACTCTGAGCCTAAGGGGACATGGGCATAATGAAAACGGAGCTTCGGAGACGGAGCGTGGCGGCGTTCCCAGCAGCCTCTGTCCTCTCAGGGGCTTTAGCGGCAAAGGGAAGTTGAGCTGCAGGGACACTGTGTGGCCACCTGGTTTCCAGAGACTCTGCCTCCCCCGCGAGCAGAGCTGGGGATGGATCCTAACCCCAGCGTGTGTGAGTGAGCGCATGGGTGAGTGGGTGACGCTGAGAGCCCTTGGCAACCCCCGCCAACGCTGACCTAGTGCCCATTATGTGCCAGACCCTGCTCAGAGTTCCCTCACTTAAAAAAAAAAAAAAAAATATATATATATATATATATATATATATATTATTGATTTTTTTTAGAGAGGAAGGGAGAGATATAGAGAGTTAGAAACACTGACGAGAGAGCAACATGGATCAGCTGCCTCCTGCACACCCGCCATGGGGATGTGCCCGCAACCAAGGCACATGCCCTTGACCGGAATCGAACCCGGGACCCTTCAGTCGGTAAGCTGATGCTCTATCCTCTGAGCCAAACCAGTTTCGACTCCCTCACCTTCTTTATCTCACTCATCCACACACCAGCCTAGTGGGGCAGTGCTGTTGTGCCCAGTTTACAGATAAGGGCACTGAGGCCCAGCGAGGCTGCAGGTCAGGTGAGGCGGCACAGCTGACAAACAGGAGGGCTGGGGCGCCTGGCTCCCTGCTACACGCAGCTGCCTCCCCGCTGGTGTTCAGCACAGGATGGGATGAGCTCAGTGGTTAGCGCTCCCGGCGTGGCTTCGGGATTTATCGTTTCTGGCTTCAGGGACCACGTGCTGCCGCCCTGAGCCAGGGCCAGCAAAGCCCGAGCAGAGGAGCACACCGATGGATCACAACCCGGCCGAGGCCTTGGCCTGAGGACCAGGGCCTGGGTGGGGCCCGGAAGGTGACTTTTCAAGTAGAAGGTGTGGAGAGAATGACTCTAAGAGCCGGAATTTCCGTCCTGGGCCAGGCTGTGCGACGAGCCAGCGGGACTGGGACCCTGCCTGCTGTCCCTGTGCCTCGCTGGGGCGGTTCCAAGACTCGAAATGCTTCCCTGCACGTTCCCAAGTGGCAGCTCCAGATCCGTGGCCACCCCTCCACTCCCTGGCCAGCAGCCACCTTATCGGTGTAGCGAGGAGACAGAGCAGTGGCCCCCAATCTCTCTGCAGCTAACATCACCCAAGGAGCCAAAACCGGTTTGGCTCAGTGGATAGAGTGTCGGCCTGCGGACTGAAAAGTCCCAGGTTTGATTCCAGTCAAGGGCATGTACATTGGTTGTGGGCACATCCCCGGTAGGGGTTGTGCAGGAGACAACTGGTCGATGTTTCTCTCTCATCGATGTTTCTAGCTCTCTGTCCCTCTCCTTTCCTCTCTGTAAAAAAATCAATAAGACATATTTTTTAATTATATTTTTTGATTTTTTACAGAGAGGAAGAGAGAGGGATAGAGAGTTAGAAACATCAATGAGCAAGAATCATCGATCACCTGCCTCCTGCACACCCCCCACTGGGAATGTGCCGGCAACCACGATACATGCCCTTGACCCGGATCGAATCTGGAATCCCTCAGTCCACAGGCCGACACTCTATCCACTGAGCCAAACCGGTTTCGGCATAAAATATATTTAAAAAAAAATAAAGTAAAATCACCCGAGGAGCTTCTAAAACGCTCCATGTCCAGGCCAGACTCCTGACCAATTAAATATGGATCTGGGCGTGGGACCCGGGCATCCATGCTTTTAAAGTTCACAGAGTGATCCCAGCAGCCACCAGGTGGCACCCAGGGGACCCCCTCCCCCCCAGGGTGTGGCTCAGGCTTTAATGAGCGAGTGAACGAGTCGCCTGGGGGCCTGTTAGTGCAGGTTCCGGCTCAGCGGGTCTGGTCCGCCAGCAAGGCTGCAGCTCTAACAAGCTCCCAGGTGCCCTCCCGGCCCCGCTCGGAGCAGGGAGGATGGGGATGTTGGTAAGGCGGTTCCCGCCGTTGCTCGGGAGGGGAAGAAGGACTCCCTGGCTGAGGCTCCCGCCCTCTCTGACCGTCCGGAGGGACAGCAGCACAGGGAACTCTGAGGACTCCTGCAGCCACTCCTTCTGTCTGGCCACTGGCTGGAAGCAGGGCTGGGTGACCTCGTGGTGGCCCTTAGCCGTGTACTTCGGGGATGGATGGGGACCGGCTGAGGGGCGGTGAGAGGATGGAGGTGTGGACAGGATGGAGAGTCGAAGGCCAGGCCCAGGCTCAGGCCTCTGTATGGGGGGGGGGGGGGGCTCGTGCCTCAGCTGTGCACCTGGTCCTCTGTGACAACGGCCTGAAGGTATCTGTCAGACCGGTGGACTGAGGGGCTGTGAGGTTGGGGCGGGGGGACTGAGGGGGATGGAAGCAGTGGGTAGGAGCTCAAGGGAGGGTCCCTGGGTAGGGGGCCCATGGGCAGAGGGGTCGGTATGGGGTGCGTAGGGGTCCATGAGGGAAGGGGCTATGGCGGCTGCAGGTACAAATGGGTGGGAGCTGTGGGTGCTGGGGGCTCAGCACGTGACTGAGCCAGTTTACTGTGTTGTTCTTTACTGGTCATACGTAATAGCTCCTAGGAAGTGATTTTTAAAAACTCAACATTTCTTTCTGTGAAAAAGTAGTCCCAGAGAGAAAGCCACCTGCTACCAGCAGTGATGGAAGGCGAGAGAAAATGAAGGGGTGCAAGAAACAAACGGTTCTCCCCTGGCTGGTTTGGCTCAGCGGTTAGAGCATCGGCCTGCTGACTGAAGGGTCTCAGGTTCGATTCCGGTTAAGGGCAGATACCTCAGTTGCAGGCTCCATCCCGGGCGCTGGTTGAGGCACATGCGGGATGTGTCTTTCTCACTTCGATGTTTCTCTCTGTCTCTCCTCCCCCCCCCCTCCCTTTCACTCTCTCTCAAAATCAGTGGGAAAATATCCTCGGGTGAGGATGAACAAAAAGAAATTAGTGGCTCTTTGCCAGAAGACAGAAGCAGAGGAGTAATTCCGACCGGCGCCCACCTCCAGAGCCCTGTCCCTGTCATTGTCCGTCACACCCGCACACGGCCCAGGCTGTCCCCTCCCCGGTCCTCACAGTGAGCCTGAGAGGGCACCGGGCAGGAAGCTGAGGTTCGGAGGTGTGGCCCCACCTGCCCAGAGTGTCACTGGGACGCAAGGAGAGGGGCCCGTGGTCCAGGGCAAACGCGTTTCCACTGCGCTTACTCCCCACCACGCCCACAGACCAGTGTTCCCCGGACCCCGCGCCAGCATTCCACAAACGCTCGGTCCCAGCCCAGCGGTGCCTGCGCCTGGGAAGGCAGGGCTGGCCCTCCTGCCCATGGTTACCTCCCTTCTCGAAGGGTCCCGAGAGGCTGGAGAGAGCACGGTGACCGCCACCGGCTCCATCCACCTGTGTGCTCTGGCCTGAGCTCTGAGTGCACCTGGCACCGTGCAGGCTCCGGGGACCCCAAGAGGGTGCAGTGGCTTCAGGAGCCTCTGTGTCCGGGTCACGGCCAAGCTCAGGGCTCCGAGGCTGGGGGAATAGGCTGGGACCTGTGCTCCCAGCCCCAGCCCGGCCTCCCACTGCTCCGGAAACGCCTGGGTTTGTTCTTTGGGGGGAAGGCTGTCCTCCAGCAACACAGATAGATGCTCCGGTAAACTGTCTCTGACGCCATGCACACCCCTCGGGGCAAGTGAGGCGGGTTCTGTCTCCCAGGCTGCTAAGGAGAGGCCTGGGACCCCGAGGCAAGGCGCGGCAGGAAACGTGGACGCGGGCCGGCCCGTCTGAGCTGCCTGGCGGCAGGCGGGTACAGCGTCCAGTCCTGGCTCTGCACACAGAAGGCCTGAGACCTCGAGCAAATCACTGCATCGCTGTCTGAGCCTCAGCTCCCTCATCAGTGAAATGGGTATAATGGTGCCTACCCGGCAGGGTTAGCCTAGGAAGACAGGATGGGAGGGGGGTAGCGATGGGAGAGATCTGACAAGGTAGGTACCTGTGTGAGGCTGACATTCCATCTGTCCCTCCCTCTCCCCCCATCCCCGACCCCAGCCCTCGTGTCTGGCTCCTGCTGAGACCTAGATCCAACGGGAAGGCCTCCTTGTGCTGGGACTGGGGTTATCAGAAGGCCACAGAGAGATGGGATGGAGTGGGACAAGAGAATGATGGAGGGGGTATGAGGGAAGTGGGCAGAGGGGGAGGGTGAAAGATTGGACAGACAGGCAGAGAGATGGAGTCAGAAACGGGATGGAGGGAGGGAGGGAGAGAGAGAGAGAGAGAGAGAGAAAGAGAGAGAGAGAGAGAGGAAGACAGCAGAGAGAGGGTCCAGGCAGAGAAATGAGAGAGAGACAAGGTGAGAGAGAGGAGCCAGGAACAGGAAGGAGCAGCAGAAGGGGCCCTGCCTTGCCCACTCCCGCCCCCAGGGCTGCAGCCCCACTCCCTCAGGGTCTGCCCTCACCCTCTCCTCTGCCCTGCCCTGCCCCAGGCCCGGGAAAACCCACTGGGGTGGGGGCAGGAAGCAGCAGTGCTTCCCGGAGTTGGAGTTGGGCGCCCCCTGGAGGAGAGAGAGGAGAGGGGGTGCAGGGCAGGCTGGGAGCTGGGGGCCTTCTTAGGGAAGAGCTAGAATCCCCTGAAGGAGGGGGTGGGGCCACAGCCAAGAGCCCGGACCCCTCAGGGAGGGGGTGGGAGAATAGGCTGTTCCTGGACCGCCCAGGAGGGCCTCATTCCTCCCGTTCACACACGGGGCCCTCACTCTGACTGGGCGAGCAGAGCAGTGGATGAGGCTGGGCCCTGAGGCTGGTCACTAGGAACAAACTCTTCCCGCCCTCCAAATTTCACTCTTTCCTCCAGCTGCTGACCCCCGCCACCAACCCGAACAAAGTGCTTGTTCACCACACTTGGATTAGACGTCCCTCTTCCCCCAGGTCTGTGAACTGGCCTGAGCCAGCCTCCAGCTCTTCCCCGCAGCCCTGACACAGGCTGGAGGGCTTCTCTGGTCTGCCCGGTGCTCCAGGACCAGCCACCGCCTCCCACGTCCCCCGAGGTGCCTCCCAGCTGGTCTGTTCTCCCCTGCAAAGCCCCCTTTAGCCTAACCCCGAGAATGTCCCCTGCCCTCTTCCCCTCCCAGCCTCCTCCCTCCTGCACCCCCTCCTCGGATTAACCCTTTCAAATAGCCCCCCTGACCACCCACGCCCCGTTTCGTGGTTGTAGACGTCTGTGAAATGGTTTGCCAAGAAGACGTACCCAGTGGAACTAGTGAGGTCACCCACACAGAGAGAAGGAGGCGGGTAACGACACGGAAAATGACCGACTCACCATTGGCACCCAGTTTCCTCATCACCAGGGCAATCCAGACGCCAGGAGTCCCCGGTGAGAAAAGGACACAGTCTCACCGAGGGACCTGGTTTGGGTGTAAGAACCCCCAGAAGAATGTGCTGGATCCAAGTGCACACGAAGACGGCAAATCGGATACGATTTCCGAGAGCGGTCTGAAGGAACCCAACCGTGCAGGGCTGCCGTTCACGGAGACAAGGAGGTAAAAACGAAACATCGGTCCAGGGAGTGGGTTTTGCAAGAAGGTGAAAGGAAACTGTCTGTGGCAGGGAACTCGGTATCAGGGATGGAGGAGCCACAGGAATGCGGTTTGCACGGCCCCGGAGGACTTTCTCCCCTCTCCCGTGTGCCTGAGCTTCTGCCCGTCCATCCAGGGCCCGGCCGGCCGCCGGCCTCAGGCGACGCTCACAGCAGCACCCAGAGGCCCCCACACGCCTCCGCTGGGTGCTGGCCCCCCACGTCTCAGGGGCCTCTTAGCCTGGATTAAAATCCCCGTGGGAGCCCAAGCCGGTTTGGCTCAGTGGCTAGAGTGTCGGCCTGTGGACTGAAGGATCTCAGGTTCGATTCCGGTCAGAGGCACATGCCCGGGTGACATGTTCCATCCCCAGTAGGGGACGTGCAAGAGGCAACTGATCAATGATCCTCTCTCATCATTGATGTTTCAGTCTCTCTCTCCCTCTCCCTTCCTCGCTGAAACCAATTAAAGAAGGAAGGAAGGAAGGAAGGAAGGAAGGAAGGAAGGAAGGAAGGAAGGAAGGAAGGAAGGAAGGAAGGAAGGAAGGAGAGAGAGAAAGAAAGAAAGAAAGAAAGAAAGAAAGAAAGAAAGAAAGAAAGAAAGAAAGAAAGAAAGAAAGGGTCCCCGTGGGGAGAGCAAGAATGTTCCCAGTCACACAGCACGGAAGCAGACCAGGTCGAGTGCGGTGAAGGTGGCTGCTCTGAAATGGGTTCCAGATAAACAGAGCCCCCTCTCTGCCCCGCTGAGACAGAGCGAGTACACAGCCGGGCAGACAGGGAGGCAGGGCTCCTGCCCAGGCTGGCCATCACAGAGGCTTGGGGAGGATGGGCAACTGGCCTGGGACCCCACAGAATCAGACTTTCGGCTGCATCTCACATTACTCGGCCATTGGTATTGTCAGGAATGCAGCCATGTCAGGGTGGGAGCGGCTGCTCAGCTCAGACAAAGCCCTGGAGCATTCTCCCTGAGGCACAGCAGGTAGGCCTCGCCCTCAGGCCTGCCCGCCTGGAGAGCAGTCCCACAGGTGTGTGTGGGGGGTGGGGTGGAGGTGGGGGGCCCAATATTTCCTGGTTGTGCAGGAGCAGCAGGTGGGTTGCAGGATGCAGGTGTGGAAGGCAATTCTGAGGCGAAAGGTATTCACTCCATCTACGTGGATGGGGCACATGAGGTTGGGCAGGGGAACTGTGGGGGGTGGAAGCAGTGGGTAGGGGCATTGTGACTTGAGAGATTCCAGCATTTTCCAGGCACTGCAGGGAGTGCTTTCCATGCCTTCTACTTTTGCAATAACCCTGAGAAGACACCAGTTACAACTCCATTTAGCAGGAGGAGAAAGTGAGGCTCAGAGAGGTTAATTTGCAAAAGGTGGCCACACCGACCAGTGCCAGGGTCAGGATTCAAACCCAGGGCCCACAGACCCCAAAGCTCATGCTCTCCCCATGTTTAAATGAACCCTTTGCCTCGAGGGCCAGTCAGGCGTGCCGATACGTGCCTACTCCCTAATCCCAAGCTTGGAAAACCCTCAGCCTCCAGGTTTGGATGGCAGCACCAGTTCCAGCTGCCCCGTCCTGCTTTGGGGGGTGGAGGGTGGGGAGCTGGGCCTGAGGTTGCAGACACAGCGTCCCCAAGAGTTGGCCTTAATGAGAGGAGCGCGGAGGGAAACAGCAGGAGCCAAGCAAGCGGCTAAGCGCAGCTTCTGGCAGCAAATCTGTGCTGTCTGTCACCGCAGCCGAGATGTGGAGACAGGAACCTAGCAGGCCTCGCACATGGGGAGGTGACAGTCACCGCTAGAAACAGCACTTGCAGGCGAGGGGAGGGCGGGAGGAGGGGGAAAGAGGGCACAGAGGCAGGGATCCTCTAGCTCTTGCCTTGGCATTTGTGGGAGGGCTGGGGCAGGACCCACCGTCACTGAGAGCCCTGCTCTGTGGGCCCCGACCAGCAGGACCCACCTGGGGGCCTGCAGGACATGCCCTGACCCTCGACCTGCTGAATCAGCATCTGCATTTGGGTCAGCCCCCTCCGAGGGATTCAGCCACGCAGGAGCTGGTGGTCAGAGCAACCTGTCACCCCCTTCCAGCTCCTTTCTAAGGTCCAGAGTGTGGTGTGTATAGCCTCTGGGGGAGACCCCAGCTGCTTCCAGAAAGGAGAGAGCCTGCCCATCCCGCCCGGGCAGAGAAGGCCTCCACACCTGAGATTCACCCATCTGCCGTGCCTCTGAGCCTCTGTTCGATTCCCGGTCAGGCAGGCACACTGCCTGGATTGTGGGCTTGATTGCCAGTTCGGGGCGTGCAGGAGGCAACCAACCAATGATTCTCTCTCACCATTGATGTTTCTGTCTCTCTCCCCTTCTCCCTTCCTCTCTGAAATCAATAAAAAAATAAAAAATAAAGTGTCAGCAGAATGTTTGCAGCTAACTCTCAAATGAGCCAGAAAAAAAAAAAAAAAAAAAAAGTAAAAACATACACATTTGCAGAGGAAGAAAGAAGTAACACTATGCTAACAATGGGTGAAGCTAGGGTGCCGGAAATGTGGGTACTCACTGTACTTCTCTCACAACTTTCCTGAAAGTGGATTTAAAAAAAAAAAGAAATATATATATATATATATATATATATATATATATATATATTATTGATTTTTACACAGAGAGGAAGGGAGAGGGATAGAGAGTTAGATACGTCGATGAGAGAGAATCATCAATCAGCTGCCTCCTGCACAGTCCCAACTGGGGATGTGCCTGCAACCAAGGCACATGCCCTTGACCGGAATCGAACCTGGGACCCTCCAGTCCGCAGGCCGACGCTCTATCCACTGAGCCAAACCGGTTTCGGCCTGAAGTGGGTTTAAATAACAAGCTGGAGGAAAGTGAACCTGCTAGGCCTCTGCTACGTCAGGGGGACCTGCCCCTCCTCAGCGGGAGCCTGGCTCTCAGATGAGGAACCGCTACCGAGATGCCCGTTCCGGCTCTGACAGGGAGCGCCCTGGCCCCGCTGACCGAGTCCCTGTGGGCGTTGCGAGGTCTCTCTCTGGAGGAGCCAAGCCATGGCTCCCTGGGCCCCGGGAATGCTCCCTCCCTGAGCCTGCGCACCCCGCAGCCAGGCTCCGCAGGGGCCGACACCTCAGGCCAGGGCCCTGAAATGCCAAACCACTCTCCCCGGAGGACGCCTCTGGGGCCCCGTGAGAAGGGGAGCCATTCTGGAGGGTGAGGTGAGGCACTGATAAAGGGCACAGGCCCCCCGGAAACTCAGCACAGGTCCTCCTCCAGGCTGGAGGGCAGGCTGGGACAGAGGGAACCAAGGCAGGCTTCCTGGCGGGGGAGGTGCCTCTTTGAGGGCTTGGTAAGCCCATCTGTGGAGCATCGGCCTGTAGACCAGGGCCCCACAGGCAGGGAGGGTGGCATCCAGGGAGTTCCAGAGCTGGCAGGTCACAGGTGCCACCTGCTTTGGATGGACTCGTATCGGCCTGCGAGGCTGGACAGCAGACTGAGAGCCCCTGCTGTGTAGCTCCCCCTCCCCCCCCAGGGGGGCTCACCGGGCGGGAAACAGGGCTGAGTGGGGCAGGGTGCCCCCAGGATGCCCGGTTTGCCACTGTTTACACCAGTCAACGCGAAAGCATGTCCCTATTTTACTACGACCTCATCCAGTGGTGACATCAGGGGTCCCTTGCCCCGTCTGAGGACAGAGGGGCGGGGGAAGGGGCTGCTGTCCCATCATGTGTCATCCCCATACACATCCCCGCCCCTCACATGTCCGTCCCCCAGTGGCTCCTGGGAAGCCAAAGTAGTGACCCAGGCTGTCAGCTGTCTTAAGCTGACCCCTAGGGGACAGCAGGGACACAGCAGGGCCTGGAGGCCGGGCCTACAGGATGAGGGCCTGTCCCAGGCCGGGCCCCCTCTGCTCCCCACACAGAGGAGCGGCTGTGGTCTCCCCTCCTGGCCTTTCGCCACAGGGAGCCCAGAGACCAACATAACAGCAGCCGGAGGCAGAAGGGATCCATTCACATCATTCACATCGTGGGGCCTAGGCCTCTGGGCCGTCATGGTCCATCACCACAGGCTCCCCCTGGACCAGCAGGCTGACCTTTGAACTGTTCCCCAATCCTCCCCCCCCCCCCCCACACACACACACATGCAAGCCCGGCAAGGAACAGAGGCCAGGTCAACCAGGCTGTCCCACTGGGTGCTCACGAACAAGGCTGTCCACCGTGTCTGGCGGTCAATTGCCATCTCGCTGGGCTCTGGCCACCTGGAGGGCCAGCCCCACGCGGAGGGCAGAGAAGAGCTCACGCAGAAGGAGCTTATCCCCAAAGGAACAAAAGCCTATTCGCGCGCGGAGTCCTGAGAGAGGACACGAGGGAAGCACTTGGGGCGCTGAAATTCACAGAGCTTCCAGGCCGGTGAGCCCGCTTATGGGGAAGGCGGGCACTGGAGAAGGCACAGGGTCTCTCTACCCCCCACCCCCACTCCTGGCCCCATGCAGACTTCCCATTTGGCTGCTCCTGAGCTCTGTCCTTTACCACTAACTGACAATAACCATGAGGAAGAGAGTGAAGAAATAAAATGGAGTCACTATAGTCAAGCTGCTAAATTAACGACGGTCACATAGCCCGAGACCCGAGGCAACGGCCTGGGAACGTAAACTCCTGAACTTTCCAGTCCTGCCTCCGTGCCTGGACCTACACCAGCTTCCAGATTAGCCTGCATCACCCCCCGAAAGGACTGCGGAAGGAACGTTCCGGAATGTTCCGCATCCAGACTGCCTGACGTGCCTTATCTGGAGGATCACGGCTCGGGCCCAGGCAGAGGCTGGGACTGCAGGACCGGTTCCCGTCAGGAAGGCAATCTCTACTGTACGAACCCTCCGCCCTCCCTCCTCCACAACACTTCTGGGCATGGCCTCGTCCCGTGGTCGGCACACGGCGGCTCTCGAGCCACGTGCGGCTCTTTGGCCCCTGGAGTGTGGCTCTTCCACAAAATACCACAGTCTGTGTTGAAGAAGTGGCGTTAGAAGTTTAAGTTTAAAATAATTCGGCTCTCCAAAGAAATTTCCATCGTTGTCCTGTTGATATTTGGCTCTGTGGACGAGTGAGT